>VMDR010007011.1:0-42587 GCA_007922815.1 Macrotus californicus | reverse complement strand
CATGGTGTAACAAAAAATAGCTCTTCTGGAAAAGTAAACACATAGACAAATAGTGGAAGAAATAACAACATAACAAACAAAAGCAACATATTTGCAATGAATGAGACAAAAGATAAGTAATACTCACATGTGAAAATGAGTCTAAAACTAGGAAAAGATAAATAACCTAATGGCTTCGAACTAGAGTTTTTAACGTCAGCCTCTTCCGATGCGGCAGACTGTCTTCACCACACCACAGCTCTCCTCTGCTCTCCGCTGTCTTACACGTGCCCGGTTCCTGTATTTACTGCATCTCCTTGGCTCCTAAAACAACTGAAGTTGGTTATCCTGAGCAAAAATGATGAACAGCTAATTTTTTAGAAGAAAACTATGAAACACGTCAATAAATTCAAAAGCTGTACATTATTTCTCACTCCGCAATTTGGCAAAAATAAAATTACTGACATTAACCATTAACCAACACTTGGCGTGGTTGTAAGGAACAGAAAATCCTTTACTTTGTTACACTGGTGTCATCTTTCTGGAAGACATCGGATCAATATTTATTTAAATTTTACAGGTGCATCAGCTTTGACCTGAGATTCAACTTTTAGGTATTCACCCATAGGAAACATACAAATTCACAATGATATTAATTGAAACCTTTTTGAGAATAGAAATAACTTTAACATCTACTGAGAAAAAATGTGTTTGGATAAGTTCTGTAAAAATTATATACTGAGTACTATTCAATCATTAAATAGAATTAAATAGATCTATATTACTGTAAGGAAAAAAGATGCAAAAATATGCACAGTACTATCTAACTTAAAAGAAATTAGACAACTCTATTACAGGCACCACGTAAAGGGAATATTGCATGGGGATCAGCTGGCCACTCACATGACCTAATCTTACCAGCCAAACTATTTGGGCAAATATGAACAAATGACCAGGTTAAACTGAGAAAACACTGTCTTGTTTTTTTCTGGCCGGGGCTATCAGAAAACACTACCACTCCTCTGAGTATCTTCCCTTTATGCAAATAAAAGAGCTTTTCAAGAACTCCAATCCACTGTGGACAAATAAACATATGAAAAGGTGATTATTCCGTTGGCCCTGAGGGGGGAAAGTAAAATTACAATGCAAGGCCATCACACACACAGGAGAAAGGCTAAAAAGAAAAAGAGGCATAATTTTTAAATGTTGGTGAGGACCAATCATACATGAGGGTGAAACAAAGCTGACTCTGCCACTCTGGAAACTTGTCCATCAAAGCTGATCATTTGCACATCCTCTGACCCAGCACACACCCAACCAAAATGAGTACTCATCCGAAAACATGCACTAGCATACACAGAGCCCCTGATGGAAAACCTCCTGGATGTCCATTTGCCAAGGGGGTAGCGTGTAGTGTTCAAAAGGAAATCCATACATTTTACATATAAGTAATTTTGATGGTGATCCTGGATAGTTTGTCATAAAGAAGCAAAATTAAATACTTTTGTTTTTTGTTCATCCTGTGGTCTGCTTATGAAATCCAGAATCATATTACTATATAATATTAATAATGGAGGACTTAGGGGAAAAGGAATAGAAAAGTCATTTGCCTTCCCCTTCATTTTCCATTTCTTTTCCTCTTATTGCTTGCTGCATGTTCTACATATAAAATGGCAGAGAAATCCTAAGAACTATTTTGTCAGTCAACAGTATCATGTATCAGTAGGCAGACTCAGATGAAATAATCACAGAGGTTCTTGGTACATGGCAAATACATTAAATCTTAGTTGCTCTTTTCTTTCCCATGCTAAGAAATGGTTGAAATAAGGATTCTGGATGGGTAGATCAGATACTGTTATCTTGTCATCTACTCCAGGTTCATCAGTCCCTGAGAGATGCATCGGCAAACGTTGCTTTCTGTCTCTGGAGGACTTGTCTCACCTTGTCATTTCATAAATTACTCTCATTGACAGACTTCCAGTAACACACAGGAAATACTTGGTTCTGTGTGATGCTTACACTCCTAGAGAACACCGAGAAGGAGCAAGGAACAGTCTTGGGAAGTGGCTTTGTACAATCTGCTTGTACCATTTCGTGACTTGACTCTAAATAAAGCAACTCATTTTATCTTACACAGCATGATGATAACAACCATTTTGATTTTACAATAAGAAATGAATACTGCATTAATTATTGTTACTTAATCATTTTAGAGTACTATAAATGCCTCAATAAAAATTGCTACGCTGATCAAAATATTTCCTGTTTCATTAAAACTATGAACTCTCCCTCATAACCGCAGAATGAGCAGTAAAGTTTGATAGCATGCCACAGCCAAGATTGCCTATTGGATAAGGGTGATTTTTCTCAAAATGTGTTATATGAAAGTATTAAATATTTGATGGTTAATAAAAGCAATATAACATCCCTTTCCACTAAGCTGCCTCAAATATCAATTACATTAAAAAGATTTGCTAAGCTAATGATTTTCTAAGTAGCCACAAATGCTTCTTTAATTCCTGATGTCTTCTTTGTTCCTCAGAATGAATGTGTTGTTGTTTTCAGTAGCTGGTGGACTCATTTTTTTATAGCACAGATTTACTTAACAAGCCTTTCTATTCTGTCTTGGGCTTCAGACAGAGGCATCTGACAATGAGGTATCAGGGGACACTCCCTCCGAAGTGAAACCACTGACACAAACCAGGACGGCTTGTACCACTCCATTCCAATCACGTGATCTCTGGGCTGGTCTGTCTTAATCACATTTGAGGACTTGACAGCATTTATAAAGAACATAATTCCCACTCAGTTTTGCCTATAAATATCATCCAGTGCATCCCTCACTGACTCCCTCCCGGAGCCCACACGCGTGTGCAATCCCCTCCTGCAGTGATTCTGGGACTGGCTATGTGACCTTTGGCCAAAGGCCCATTAACAAAGGCATTGCACACAGAAGCTGGAGAAGGGCTTGTGCATTTGGTCCTACCTTTAGGAGACTCAGATAACAAATGGGGGGATTGCATGGAGAAGAGCTCAGGTGCCTTGGCCAACAGTCCTAAGCAACGGTCAGACACATGAGGGAAGCCACTCGGAAGAAGACAGCCGTGGCCTACCTGCTCCATAACCACAAACACATAAATGAGTCTGGCCAATGTCATGTGGGGCAGAGCTGAGTCCTGCCCAAATGGCTGACTTGCAGAATTGGGAGCAAATAAATGATTCTTGTTTCAAACCATTAAAACTTACTTAGTTCCACTCTGCCTTTCCCAGTCCCTGTGAGCCAGAACAGGGACATGAGTCAGTTACATGGAAGAAGACAAAGCTTGGAGGAAACTTGCAGGGCAGAAACAAGGAGTGTTTTATCTGACCAGGACAGATTAAATAGTGGGTGATGGGCATCTCACTTGGGACCACTGCGGTCAAATAATGACCGGCACATTCATATAACCACTGAACACATTGTTAATGTGTCGGCCACTTGAAATTAAATCTGACTCAGTGGGGATGGCACCAAGTTCTTTAATTGTTTCTACCACCTGAATCAGTTCTCAAAATAGAAATAAGGCTTGTCAGCCAACCGTGAACATGGCAGGGGAAGAGGACACCTTTCACTGTGACCAGTGAAACTTCACAATGTATTGAAAAATATTTGGTATTAAGTAGATCAGATTAACTGGTTGGGTTTTTCTTTTTTCACTTTCCAACTAATCATTAAAACATAAGCCTATCTTTAGGTCACCATGCTACTTCTACTAAGCTATTTTAAATGATGCTTATAATAAAACTAGCTTGATCTCTAAATGAATTCACTTCCATGGATCCTTCCAATGAGTTTGAGTTGATTTTAGGTAAATACATATAGAGAGAGATTGTACCATTTTGCAATAAAAATGAAGTGAATTATGAAATGCCAATTCCAAAATGAGAAGTGGCATAGGTTATTTTGAAGATAAAAAGAACAGTCTAGAGCTATTGACTTATAAAATTCAACTCATTAACCTGAACCTTTCCCTCATATTCTTCTTAAAATGTTAGGTTCATCCTGAAGAAAGATGTTACATTTGTACTTTGGACATAAGAGAGAATTCTCATATAAATTTTTGGGTGAACTAGGTTCACAGAAAAGAAACACCCCAAGTATAAAAACAGCGTGGTGGTTGAAGCCAGCCCTGTGCGTGACAGCTAGGTCACACTTCCAGAAAGTTGATTCCAGCATGGTTTGCAATTACAGGAACAGAGAGACAGACGCTAATTAGTTATTGAGTCCCTAGGTTTTTCTTGAGGGGAAGCCATCGATCTTCGCCCTCAGGAAGTTATTTTTATACACTCGCACGTGCAACCTAGTGGGTGAGAGACCACCTGTGGGGTCCTCCTTCCGGCTTTGGTCTTTGAAATAAAAATAATCCTACTGTTATGTACAGGGAGTTTTGAGTCTTCCCAATAGCCTGGAATCCGGCTATAGTCACCAAGTGAACCATATTTAATTACCTATGGCTAATTACTTGTGTATCACTCAAACACATTTAACATTACCATTTCAAAGCCACGTGGGAGGTCTTTTAACTGCGACCCTTTAAATCTTGATAGCAAGGGCCCTGCAGTTCTAGATATGTGTACTACTGCCTGCAAAATGCTGATGAGAGGGTTGGGGGAGAAACGTATTCGGCAACTTTGAGTTTAACAAGAGGTTATGTCTGCTTTAACACTGAAGATACTTTTATTCTAATGTAGTTAATTTGAGACCTTGTGTATTTCTAGTCCAAGGGTGCATTCACTATCTTCACAATGAGATGGATTAATGTATTTACAGATTCTGCAATCTGCAATAAAGCTAAATTTTCTTATACAGAATATTGTAAGATGTTTGATGTTTCCTTTATTCTCTTACATTACCAAAACTTTTGACTAATAGAAAAGTCACAGCCTGCGTTCACTGGGGAGTCTCTGGACATAGAATTAGGGCCGGGAGCTCCAACTGCTGTGCCGAGTGATCCAGGTTAGACTGCGCAGGCGCTGGTCCCTTACTTGGTATGAACAATAAACCACACAGAAGAAAACACAGATGCTGCACTTATGGACCTTGGTCTTAGAGAAGATTTTATGATTTTTGACTCCAAAGGCAAGGGAAGTAAAGGCTAAAGTAAATGAATGGGACTATGTCAAATTAAAAAGCTTCTGCACAGCAAAAGAAACCACCAACAAAACAGAAAGGCAACCAAATGAATGGGAGGTGATATTTGCAAAAAACAGCTCTGACAGGGGATGAATATCCAAAATACATAAAGAACACATACAACTCAACAGCAAGCAAACAAACAATCCAATTTAAAAATCAGCAGAGGACCTAAGCAGACACCTCTCCCAAGAAGACATACAAATGGCCAACAGGTATATGAAAATGTGCTGAAATTCACTAGCTATTAGGGAAATACAAATCAAAACTATAATGAGATACCACCTCACACCTGTTAGAATGGCTGCTATCAACACAACAAATGATAACAAGTGTTGGGGAGGTTGTGGAGGGAAAGGAACGCTCATTCACTGCTGGTGGGAATGTAAACTGGTACAGCCACTATGGAAAACTGCATGGAGTTTCCTCAAATAATGAAGAATAGAGTTACCATATGACCCAGCAACCCCTCTTCTGGGTAGCTAACCCCCAAAACTGAACACATTTATCTGCAAAGGTATACGAGGTACCCCTATGTTCACTCCAGCATTATTCTCGATGCCAAGACATGGAGACAGCCAAAGCATCCTTCAACAGAGGACTGGGTAAAGAAGGTATGGTACATGTGAACCATGAATACTACTCAGTCATAAGAAAAGATGAAATATTGCCATTTGTGACAACATGAATGGACCTGGAGAGTATCATGCTAAACTAAATGTCAGACAGAAAAATTTAAGAATGATATGATTTAACTCATGTGGGATATAAAACTGAAAGCACCAGGTGAATAAACAAGAAAAACAGACAAAAACTCATAAACACAGACAACAGTGTGGTGTCACCAGAGGGAAGGGACATGGGAGAGGTAGTAAAGGATGAAGGGAGTCAAATACATGGTGACAGAAGATTTGACTTTGGGTGGTGGGTACACAGTGCAACATGCTAATCATGTATCATAGAAATGTACACTTGAACCCTATATAATCTTATTAACCAATCTCACCCCAATAAATTTAATCTAAAAAAAAAAAAAGGAAGAAAAAACACTGAGAGAAGTCCCCCTACAACCCAACTGGACAAAGCCTCCTTAGCCTAGGATGTCTTACCTTTCCTGCCTGCTGAGACGTCCAATGGTGAGGGCAACTTCTCCTGGCAGGCCCAGGTCATTCTGCCATACCAACTGCATGGGACTTTAAGGGACTATACCATTTTCTAAAAAGGCATTTCACAATGACCCCAGGGCTTGGACCGTCTTTGCTGCTCCTGTGGGAAGTTCTACCCATTTGCATGATGGCCCAAACTTGGTTCTTCAATGCTCTCATTAGGGAATTAGGATGTAAAGAGAGCATCTTGGGCTCCCCACCTCTTATATTTCAGACTGTGCCATGGACATTCCTTCACACTTGGCACTTTTAATTCAGCTGAGCAGGATTAAAATATAAACCAGAGGCTTTCTTGTTCTCCTGGAGGAAGGAGCTGGGTATTGTATCATCAAAGCCCTTTGCTGCATAGGTTGCTATTCTAGTGACACCCACCATTCCAGGAACCAACAAGGGAGACAGTTCAGTCCCACACGTCTTTAGAAATGGTTCTTGAAAGAACATTTTTAATCTGCTTCTCAGGCTCTCCTAAACTTATAGGACCTCCAAGCCAAATTCCCTTTGTTTATTTCTACTTCCTTAATTGAATTAAGTTTAGTGAGCAAGTTATCATGTGGATATGAGGTAGCACCCTGACCCAAGAAACTCATCATCTCTGTAAAATATGCCAATATATCCCATCCTAGGTACCACAAATCCTCCCCGTTTTCCTAGTTATGTCTTTGTTTCCAAATAGACCATAATGTTCAACAAAATAAATCTTCTTTGACCCATCCACCCAAATACAAATGTCGGAAATGGCCAAAAGCATCCAATAGACATCATTTTCATAAATGAATTCTTCATCTTCCCCTCTACTCCAAATCTTCTGCACCTGTATCCTTCCCCACCTCAGCAGATCATCCTTCCAGTTGCTCTCGCCAAAAACTTGATTCCCATCTTTCTCCCCCTCATACTGCATATCAATGCACTAGCCAAAGTGGCCTCTCCTGGTCCCCTGACACTATGTGCCTCTTTCTGGAATGCTTCCCCTGCACCAGACCCTCCCTAGAAGGCTGACCCCCCTACTCCTTCAAGTTGTTTTCTAAATGAAGCCTGTTCTTAATGCCTTACTCAACACAGAAAGCTGCCCCCAAGCCCTCACCCTGGCACCCTTCTCTGCCATACTCATTTTCCCCCAAACACATATTTCCTTTTATCATATTTACCATTTGTCACATCCCACACTGGAACATAAGTGCCATGGGACAAAGATCTTGACGGTACTTGGCACAAAGCAGGGACCTCTCATACATGTTGATTAAATTTTCTCATTATGTGGCTCCATCCAAGCTTGAGGAGTCTCATCCTGGTGCCTGGAGGGAATCGGAGTCTCTTCTTGTGCAAGTGCAGCCTGGGGTGACCGCAGCCTTGAATACTCCACTGGAACTTAGGATGCACTCCCACAAATGGAGCACAATCTGTTCAGATTTCCTGGGAGTTGTCAAAATACATATAAATAATACCCATGAGATCTGGAAACACAAAATCTCAGAGCTAAACATGATCAGTTTTGCAGCCGGCAATTTGAGCACAGTACTATCAACTTAAAGTCTAGACCAAAAAAATCTCACATTTCTGTGTGGTGACAATGCCTGTGAGAGAAGACAGTCACCTATGCAGAACATTCTACTTGTATGCATGGATGATGCACAGTCCTTTGCCTATGGCACTGCTCCCATAAGGTAAGGTTCTCCTCTCTGCCCTGGAATCCAACATGTAGCTGAGAGATGTCTCTGTTCTGAACTCTCCTCTCCCCTGTGAGCAGGGTAGTCCACATTATAGAACGAGAGCCTCTCACTTCCAGGCCCTGTCCTCTCTGTGACCCCAGTCTTTGGCTCTTCTTTCAGTATCCCTCCACCAGAATACAAAGTCAGACTTACCCTGCCATTCCCTTAACTGTAACTCTTGCTCAGAAATGTCTTCAGCTTGTAATTTCCAATCCCCAAAGGAAAGTCCCCACTCTATGTGCACATTTGAGTGGGATCCCTTTCCACAGGCTTCAGAACTCTTTCCTCTTTCTAAGACTGCCTTGTAAGGGACCATGAGAAAACTGGGACACTCCACCTGCCCTCCCAAACTCTGCTTTCCTCGGCTTTGAAATTCACTGGAATGTGAGCAACTTTTCCTATTTTGATGGTAACCCGAGCATTGCTATTTTAACCTGTTCTGACCCTGCTTCCTCCAGGTTTGAGGCCACTCAGATATAACCTTACCCCTTCTGCTGTGCTTTGTGAACTTGAAATCATTCAAGTTAGAGTAGAAAGAGGCCTATTTTCTGAATTTGACTGTCTCTTGACTTTGCTTTCATTTTCCCGTAGTTTCTACAGTGACTTCAATAATATTATTTTCAGTGATCCTGTTTCCCCCTGATTTCCCAGTGGTCTCCTTTCAAAACCGAAGCAACACTCTCCATTCACAAAGAACTGCACTCAGTGGTCAAGAAAGCTCTCCCCACTCCCTCAGCTTCTAGGGACTGGGTGCACTGAGCAGCAAGGAATCCCAAACTGCAGTTCTCTCTTAAAATCCGCTATGGACTGTAAATTGTAAAAATCATAAATAAGTCAAGAAAACCCCCGGTATAACAAAGGGCCCCTCTGGCTGACATTCTAGCTTCCCAAATTTGGATTCCCATAATAAAAGCTGAAAACATGCTTACCTTTCAGCCTTGGCTGAACGTCAGGGAAAAGGCAAAGATGATGCCAGTAGAAAAAGAGTGCCAGTCAGCAGGTCCAAATGCACGCACATAAGAAGTGTGCTGTGTGTATAGTGTGAGTTCTCTCTGGCCTTTAAAACCAATGCCCATCCTGTCCAAGCTGGGGTTCCTCCTCAGCCCATGTTACCCTGCAGACATGCAGCTGCTCTCTCAGAGTCTGTCCTGTCACAGAAAATGAGCTCCCATCTCTGCCAACCTGAGCTTCTGCCCATCCCTTTTCCAGGACAGGGTTATGTTCCCTCCATGTGCAACACTGTTCATGAACTTTACTGCTGTTCCCACAGTCTGAGGTTCCCGAGAGGGTCTGCTTTCCAAATTCCAGTCCCCCGTGCTTGCATGTGTCTTACTGTACCAAATTAGGATGATCCCTAGAATCTGGGACTCGCTTGTCAACTAATCCTGCTCCACATTCTCATGGGGGCTGTGCACACAAGCATAGTGACCTGTTTATTACCACCCATGTCTCCAACCCCAGCACCAATGTGTTTAGCAAGCTGATTGAGACTGTAAGAAAACCATGAGACTTCTTGACCCATCAAGCTTAAAGCGTATACAGCATATAAGCCAGGTAGTCACTTTGACCTCTTCTTCCTAGATTGTACTGGTGTTCATAGCCTTCTGCATCCCGTTATTCTGCTAATGAGAGAGAGACATGGACATATTACTGTAAACAGTCAAGTTCATCACAAATGAATTAAATTAGGTGGTTACTTAGAACCTCAGTTACGTAAGAGTGAAGCTAGATTTCAGACACAAAGTATACACATCCTCAAGAATGCAGACTGTTGCCCATGAAAACGTTTCCACTCCACTCCTCAAGTGGAGTTTATATTAATTATATATCATATATTTCTGAGGTGAAATATAAATTTACCTCTGAGTGGAGAGAGCTACATCTTTCATAACTGCATCCTCAGTCTTTTCCCATGTATTGGATCACTGTTTTCAACCTACAAACAGGCTGTGAAATCTCCTTTTCTTAAAAATAATTGTTATTTTTCCCTAAGTCCCCCTCCAGGAATGTCAATGCTCTACTTTTCTTCCCCCAAAGTCTTTTGAAAAGGTTGTTACATTGTTGTGCCTAATTCATCTCACACTTACTTCTTAAAACTATAAAGTATGCCAATGTATAAGCAATGACCTTTTCCCATTGCCCATCAGCCTCTCAGTCCTCGGGTCTCCCCCCGCCCATTGCTTACATGCATTGTGTACTTGAAAGCCTCCATGGCCTCGCTTGCTTTGCTGTGCCAGGAGACGATGCCCTTTTCGACCTCCTCTCCCTATGGAAATGTCATTAATCATTCAAAGTGGAGTTGAGAAACTGACCATTCCATAACATCTTTCTCACTCTCTTCGGTCAGATTAATAATTTTTCTCTTCACTTCATGCTTTTACCTCTGTTATTATATCCTTATCTACTCTGCTGGAATTACAGTTTATAATTCAAGGCTCAAGGACATATTTCATAATTTCTAATTCAAGGTCGTATGTCTGGCACCCAAAATAAATTATAAGCTCTGTGAAAGGAGGATTCTTATCTTCATTTTCCCCACAGTAGAATCCAGCACCATGCCAAGCTTATAATGCTTGTTAATTAAGAGTGAATCAATAATAGAAGGGTGAAGATACATGAATTACTAAATAAAATGGTTTTTGCTCAGACTTTTGGATTTAATAACATTAGATTTCCTGTATTAGAATTATTGTCTTCAAAATGGTCCTAGACATTCAATACTGTCAAAACACCTGATCAAAATGTATCAATCCTTTATTATCCAGGGTACTATTGGCTAATATTGAGCATAAAAAGAGAGGCTGGGTATAAAAAGTTTTTCTCTAGGGAAAAAGAGAAAGACAGACTGACTTCCAAATAACCTACTAATTTCCCATGTCCGAGTTATAAATTTGTAGTTTTAAATCCAGCAGGGCATGCCGTGGCTGGTGTAGCTCAGTGGATTGAGTGAGGGCTGTGAACCAAAGGGTCGCCAGTTCAATTTCCAGTCAGGGCACATGGCTTAGTTGCAAACCAGGTCCCCATTGGGGGCCACATGAGAGTCAACCACACATTGATGTTTCTCTCCCTCTCTTTCTCCCTCCCTTCCCCTCTCTCTAAAAATAAATAAAATCTTTAAACCCAGCAGGGCACTAACATAATCATTTAGTCAATTCAGTTATATGTGGTACAGTTAACACAGTATTTATTCCTCAAGATTGATTTTACTTTACAAGCACACATGGTGCATAAGTTAGCTTTCAATGACTAACAAACCACCCCAAAGCCTAGTGGCTTTAAAAAGTCAATAATCTGTTGAGTTCATGATTCTGTGAGTTGGCGATGTGAGCTGTGCTTAGCTGGGTGGTTCTTCTGGTTTAGGCTGGGCTTACTCATATGCCTACAATCAGCAACCAAGTCAACCAGCGGCTATAGGACAGCCTCACCCAGGAAGATTCATTTCTGATCCTGTGTCCTCTCACGTCCAGCAAGCCAGCCGAGGCTTATTCACAGGAGAGCTGGGTAAGGACTAACTAAAGAGAGAAACTGAAGTTTGCAAAGCATCCCGAGGCTGATGTGCAGAGCTGACACATCACTTCTGCTATAGTCGAAGGAATCACAAAACCATCCCCATGTCAGGGAGAGAGGGAGTCTACCTCTAACAAAAGCCACATTGCAAAATGCATGAATATAGCAAGGGCTAAAGGCTTATGGTGATTTTTTTATTCAAAAATGAGCCTTTTATTCTTTTAAGAGTCACAACTCCATGAGTATGTATTAAACATTTAATATAAGATTGTCCCTAACTTCAGGAAATTATAGCCTAGTGTAGGAGACAGACATTTGCCAGGCAATAGTGTGATAACTGGCATATGTTTCTCCTCTGCTTAGAACACTTTCTCCTACTCTCACAGTACCTCCTTAAGACCTCAAATAAACATCACTTCCTCCGAAAAGCCATGACCAGGAATGGTCTTGTCCTAGCAGCCCAAGTTGGTTAACTGGCTATTTCCCCTCTACATCTGTGTCCATATTGAATGGTCACTCAGAAGGAATGGTCCACTGAAAGGCCATTCTCTTGCCAGAAATCAATTTTTAAAAGAGATAACAGAAAGAAAGTGAAAGTATGAAATCTTCTTCATTCTTTATGTCATACATGACATTGTGAGACTTTGTGCATTTGTGCCACTTGGTAATATCTGTCAGGGAACATATGGAAGACAGAGGTTTTAAACAGCAGAGGGTGTTATTTAATCAGATTTGTACATTAGAAAAATTGCTTCTCCTATACTGTATGCAGAGATCCATTTAGAAGAAAATACTATAGTCTCAGTGTGAAGTCATGGGATTTTTGAAGACAGAAAGAAACTGTAAGTTTTGAGAGCTGTGTTTGATACTAAAGCCACACATGACTGGTTGATTGAAGGCTGGGACTGACTAAAAAATAGCAATGACGACTCCCCAAATTCCTAGCTCAGAACACTGACACCAACTGGGCCCCTCAGAGAGTGAGAGTTTAAAAAGACATGACTTGAGAGAATATAATGAACTCTTTCAGAAAAAGTTAACTTCTCCTATTTGGGCACCGGACATGGGATAATGCATTTATGGACAGATGTGGCTTATCATTGTCATCACCACAATCCTTTATCAGTGATGGACTGAGGTCCTAAACCCTTTGGAGCATGAGTTCTTTAGAGAACTTCATGAAAACTATGAACTTCATAACCAGAAAAAAAATATCATGAACCACACAATAGGTTCACCAGCCACATACGCCCTGAACCCATGGATCCTGTGTCAAAATTCTCTGTTCAGAAAATCAGGTGAGTGGACGTTAATCCATTCTGGGTGGCCTCCCAAGAAGAGGACACATGTGAGTGAAGGGTGAATGAATGGCCCCACTCCTCCTAGTAATTTATCATCTAATGATGTAATTTTTAAAACACTGGAAGTATACAAACCTGTGCTCAATTTTTTTAATTCACTTCATTTTAATTAACATTTATAATGAAAATTTCATTCAAAATTTTTTTGTTTAAGTGAGATTAGTCCAAACTCATCAGTGGAGGTGAGCATCTTGATCCCATTGTCATGCTTAACCACCACCAGTTTCCCTCCTCACTGAAAAAGCATTCTTGGAAGTCTGTATTGTGTCCGTGCAGTGGAGGTTTACCAGGGGCAAAACAGGTGCTAGCAAAGGGCTAGTTAATTCTCTTCACTTGAATAGAACACTGAGGTTAAACTCACTATGATTTCCTATGAACCAATGTCAACCCAATAAACTTAATGAAAAGTAAAAAGTATTGTCACTATGATTTAACTCTCTAAAAATTCATCTCATTAAACATTAAGTCCCTTCAACAAAGTGTTGTGTAAATCAAATAATTACTTTCACATTCACAATTTGGATTCCAACCAAAGCACAGCATTACAATAATTTTATTTTTTAAATTTAACCTTTATTGTATTTTTCCCCATTACCATTTAGTCTCCTTATATCCCCACCCCCATCAATCACCACTCTGTTGTCCATGTCCATGAATCCTTTTTCCATTTTGCTCAATCCATCCACCCCCTAATCTCCTCCCCACCCCAGCTGTCATCCTGCTCTCCATCTATGAGCCTGTCCCCATTTTCCTTGTTGGTTCAGTTTGTTAATTAGATTCCACATATGAGTGAGATCATCTGGTATTTGTCTTTCTCTGACTGGCTTATTTCACTTAGCATTATGTTCTCCAGGCCCACCCATACTGTTGCAAAGGGTAAAACATTCTTCTGTTTCTATGGCCAAGTAGAATTCCATTGTGTAAATGTCCCATAGTTGTTTTATCCACTCATCTAGTGATAGACATTTAGGCTGCTTCCATATCTTAGCCATAGTAAATAATGCTGCAATGAACATAGGGGTACTTATGTTCTTTGGAATTAATGTTTTGGTTTCCTTCAGATATATTCCCAGAAGTGGGATTGCTGGATCTCCATACTGTTTTCCACAATGGCTACACCAGTCTGCGTCCCAACCAACAGCACAAAAGGGTTCCCCTTTCTCCACATCCTCACCAGCACTTGTTATTTGTTGATTTACCGATGATAGCCATTTTGACAGGTGTGAGATGGTATCTCACTGTGGTTTTAATTTGCATTTCTCTGATGATGAGTGACGTTGAGCATCTTTTCATATGTCTATTGGACATCTGTATGTCTCCTTTAGAGAAGTGTCAATTTAGGTCCTTTGTCCCTTTTTTAATTGGGTTGTTTGCTTTTTGGTGTTGAGTTTTGTAAGTACTTTATAAATTTTGGATATTAAGCCCTTATCAGACATATCAGTGAATATGTTCTCCCATTTTGTGAGCTGTCTTTTTATTTTGTTGATAATTTCTTTTGCTGTGCAAAAACTTTTTAGCTTGATGTAGTCCCATCTATTTATTTTTACTTTTGCTTCCCTTGCCTGGGAAGAGATATCTGATAAAAATTTCTATGGATAATGTCCAAGATTTTGCTACCTATGTTTTCTTCTATTATTTTTATGGTTTTGTGCCTAACATTTAAGTCTTTGATCCATTTTGAATTTATTCTTGTGCGTGGTGTAACAAGGTGGTCTAGTTTCATTTTTCTGCACATACCTGTCCAATTTTCCCAACACCATTTATTGAATAAACTATCTTTAGCCCATTGTATGTGCTTGCTTCCTTTGTCAAATATTAATTGACTATGAAGGTGTGGGTTTCTTTCTGGGCTCTCTATTCTGTTCCACTGATCTGTGTGCCTGTTTTTATGCCATTACCAGGCTGTTTTGATTACTATGGCCTTATAGCATAGTTTGATATTAGGCAGTGTGATTCCTCCAACTTTGTTCTTCTTTCTCAAGATTGCTGTTGCTATGCGGGTCCTTTGGTGGTTCCATATAAATTTTTGAAATATTTGTTTTAGTTCTGAAATACATCCTTGGAATCTTGATAGGAATTGAATTGAATCTATAGATTGTTTCTGGTAGTAAGGACATTTTAATGATGTTAATTGGTCCTACCCATGAACACAGTATGTGCTTCCTCTTACTTGTACTTTCTTCAATTTCTTTCCTTAGTGTCTTATAATTTTCCAAGTACAGGTCTTTCACATCCTTGGTTAGGTTTATTCCTAGGTATTTCATTCTTTTTGAAACAATTGTAAATGGGATTGTTTTCTCAATTTCCCTTTCTGTTAATTCATTACTGGCATATAAAAATGCAACTGATTTCCAGATATTAATTTTGTATCCTGCTGCTTTGCTGAATTCATTTATCAGTTCTAGTGGTTTCTTGGTGGAATCTTTGGGGTTCTCCATGTACAGAGTCATGTCATCTGCAAATAAATACAATTTTACTTCTTCCTTTCCATTTTGGATGCCTTTTATTTCTTCCCCTTGTCTGATTGCCAAGTTTAGGAATTCCAGTGCTATGTTGCATAAGAGAGGTGAAAGCGGGTATCCCTGTCTTGTTCCCAGTCTTAAAGGGAACACTTGTAGTTTTTGCCCATTGAATATGATGCTGGCAGTGGGTCTGTCATTTATGGCCTTTATCATATTTAGGCATGTTCCCTCTATATTCACTTTGCTGAGAGTTTTGATCATAAATGAGTGCTGGATTTTATCAAAGGCTTTTTCAGCATCTATTGATATGATCATGTGATTTTGTCCTTTATTTTGTTTATGTGGTGAATCACATATATTGATTTACAAATGTTGTACCATTCTTGCATTCCCGGGGTAAATCCCACTCGATTATGGTATATGATCTTTCCGATGCATTGCTGTATTTGGTTCACTAATATTTTGTTGAGGATTTTAGCATCTATATTCATCAGGGATATTGACCTACAATTTTCTTTCTTTGTAGTATCTTTATCTGGTTTTGGAATTAGGATAATGTTAGCCTCATAAAATGAGTTTAGCAGCCTCCCTCCTCTTGAATTTTATGAAACAGTTTGAGAAAGAAAGGTATTCTTCTGGAATGTTTGGTAAAATTCACCTGTGAAGCCATCTAGTCCAGGGCTTTTGTTTGTTAGGAGTTTTTTGATTACTGCTTTAATTTCATTAGGTGTAACCTGTCTATACAGATTCTCTGATTCTTCCTGATTTATTTTTTGACAACTTTGTTTCTAGGAATTATTCATTTTGTCCAGGTTGTCCAATTTTTTGGCATATAACTCTTTATAATATTTTCTCACAGTCCTTTGTATTTCTTTGGTGTCAGTTGCTATTTCTCATCTTTCATGTCTGATTTGTTTGGGTTCTTTCTCTTCTTGATGAATCTGGTTAAAAGTTTGTCAACCTTGTTTATCTTTTCAAAGAACTAGCTCTTGGATTGACTGATCTTTTATATCATTTCTTAGACTCTATTTTGTTTATTTCTGCTTTAATCTTTATTATTTCCTTCCTTCTACTCACTTTGGGCTGTCTGTTGTTCTTTTTCAAGTTCTTTTAAATATGAAGTTAGATGGTTTGTTTGAGGTTTTTCTTGTTTCTTGAGATAGGCCTGTAATGCTGTGAATTTCCCTCTTAGGATTGCTTTCCCAGGGTCCCACAGATTTTGGATTGTTGTGTCCTCATTTTCATTTGTTTCAACGTATCTTTTTATTTCTTCCTTGATCTCACTGTTAACCCATTCATTGTTTAATAATATGTTATTTAGCTTCTATGTCTTTGTGTGTTTTTCAGTGTTCTTCCTGTGATTGATTTCTAGTTTCATATCATTGTGGTCAGAGAAGAACTCGATGTGATTTCAATCTTCTTAAATTTATTGAGACTTGTTTTGTGTCCTAACATGTGGTCTATCCTAGAAAACATTCCATATGAACTTGAAAGGTACGTATATTCTGCTGCTTTGGGGTGAAATGCTCCAATGATATTAAATCCATTTGATCTAATGTGTTGTTTAAGGCTTCTGTCTCCTTGCTGATTTTCTGCCTGGAAGTTCTATCCATTGAAGACAACGGGGTGTTAAAATCTCCAGCTATGACTGTAGTTCTGCCGATCTGTTCCTTTATGCTCATAAAGATTTGCTTTACATATTTAGGTGCTCTTATGATGGATGCATAAATGTTTACTAAGCTTATATCCTCTTGTGTATTGTTCCCTTTATCATTATGTAGTGTCCTTCCTTGTCTCTTACTATTATAGCCTTGGTTTTAAAGTCTATTTGTCAGATATAAGTATTGCTACCCCAGCTATTTTTTTCTTTTCCATTTGCATGAAGTACCTTTTTTCAGCCCTCTACTTTTAGCCTGTGTGTGTCTTTCGATCTAAGGTGGGTCTCTTGGAGGCAGCATATATATGGGTCTTGTTTTCTTATCCATTCAGCTATACTCTGTCTTTTGGTAAGAACATTTAAGCCATTTTCATCTATGGTGATTATTTAGATACATATTTAATGCCATTTTATCATTAGACTCTTTTCCTCTGTTTTTTTTTCTTTCTCTTTTTTTTAATTTTATTTATTTATTTCTAGAGAGGAAAAGGGATGGAGAAAGAGAGAGAGAGAGAAACAGCAATATGTGGTTGCCTCTCACACACCTCCTGAGGGGGACCTGGCCCACAACCCAGGCACATGCCCCAAATGGGAATCGAACCGGTGACCATTTGGTTTGCAGGTCCACACTCAATCCACTGAGCCATGCCAGCCAGGGCAGGGAAACACTGCCTCCCCATCAGGGAATCGAACCCCGGTCTCCCATGTGACAAGCGGGGATACTCATCACTATACTAATGAGAATGGCTTTTTCTCTTAAAGAAAATCCTTTAACATTTGTCTCAGTGTGGGTTGGTGTCAACAAGCTCCTTTAACTTTTTTCTTGTCTGGGAAGCTCCTTATTTCTTCTTAGATTTTAAATGATAGCCTTACTGGGTAATAGCTTTGGTTGTAGGTCCTTGCTTTTCATCACCTTGTATATTTCACATCACTGCCTTCTGGCCTGAAATGTTTCTGTTGAGTAATCAGATGCCAGTGTAATTGGTACTCCCTGCTTTTCTCTCCTGGCTTTTAGGGTTCTCTTCTTGTCTTTAAGCCTTGTGATTTTAATTATGATGTGTCTGGGTGTAGGCCTCTTTGGGTCTAAGTTGTTTCAGACTCTTTGAGCTTCCTGGACTTGTGTGACTTTTTCCTTCACCAGATTAGGTAAATTTTCAGTCATTCTTTCTTAAAATACGTTCTCAATCCCTTGCTCGCTCTCTTTTTCTTCTGGTATTCCCATGATGCAGATGTTGTTATGCTTCATGTCATCCAAAATATTTAAGCACTCCTCATTTTTTAAAATGCATTTTTTCTTTTACTGCTCTGCCTGGGTATTTTTTTACTACCTTGTATTCCCAAACACTGATTTAATCCTCTGCTTCATCTCACCTACAGTTTATTCTTTCCAGTGTATTATTTATTTCAGATATTGCATTATTTCTGACTGGTCCTTTGTATGGTTTCTAGGTCTTTTTTCATGCTGTTGAGTATCCTCATAATCATTACTCTAAACTCTCTATCTGATAAATTGCTGGCTTCCATTTCATCTGATTCTTCTGGAGAATTCACTTGTACTTTCATGTGGGGTCTGTTTCTCTGTCTTTCCATTTCGGCTGCTTTGTATTTTTCGCCTTAGCTGTTAAACTGATCAGCTGTTAATCTAATCAAGCTGTAACCAGCAGCCAGGCTTAGGCACCACAGGGTGGGGCTGAGGAATTCCTGTGGGCAAGGGGGTATTGCTTCCCCTCAGGCTGCCACTTGGAGGGGAGTGCTGTGCCTGAGAGAGATGGCTACTACAGTGTGGGGGATTTCTCAACATAGGGATCCTGGTGGCTGTTCCCTTAGTTCTCTCCCCAGAGCTACCAACACCAGACTCACCTCAAGCATCTCTAGTCCACTCTGCCTCCCTTCACCAGAACTCAGAGCAAGTAGCTTTATACAAAATTTTGTGAATTGGCCCTTTAAGAGGCTATCTGTGTCTCCAGCCATCACTCCTCGCTCCGCTCCATAGCAGACAGAAACCCTGCCGCTGTTAACAGCTGGATGTTATCTGGGTTCCTTTCTGGCTCTGAGCCTGTACACTGGGGAGCCATACTTAGGGTTTAGACCCCACACTTCTCAGGGAGAACCTGCTGGATGCTGAAATATCCCTCTGGCACTTCAGCTGCTGCCCATGGGAGCCCAGCCAGCCCTCTTGCATCTCCTCCTCATTCCCTACTAGTCACATCACAGTGAAGTGGTTTCTTCTGTTTGTCTGTGGTTTTAAGGCTTCTCTCCCGCTAGTGTTCAGTTGCTCATTCTGGATGATTTCTCTATAATTTAGTTGTAATTCGAGATATGACCTAGGAGGAGACCAGTGTAGCTTCCACTTACTCCTCTGCCATCCTGGATCCTCAGCATTATAATAACTTTAGATTATACATCAAGAGCAAAAGAATCTTGGAATAATAATAAAATTAATGAAATGCAGACCGACTCCCTAACAAACAATTCTGCTTCCAGACAAAGTCAACAGTACCTGAGCATGTTCAAGCAGAATTCACATGAAGCAGACATTGATGATCAGGTCATTAAACAGGTAACCTGGATGGTGGGAATGTAGTTTCTATAGTGACAAAGACCTTGGGGGGCTTCTTAGTTCATTATTTTCTAAACAAGCTCATGGACAGGAGCCTTAGTAATTGTCTCGATGTTTGGAGAAAGAGCATGCAGTTTTTAAATTACTGCTTTCTCCAACATATTTACAACACTTTTCCTCCTCTGTATAACAACTACCATGATGACGTATCACAATGATTTAGTCAAGAACAAAGAATGTTCAAATCCCTCCCTTGTGAATGTCTGTGTAACGAATAATGAAAATACAGTCATCATTGTTTGCACAGTAATTTCATGCTCTCTTGAATGATCTAGAAGAGACTTACTATCTTTATGCTCCTTTTTTTCTTTTACAAAAGCAATTGCTCTTCTATAATTATAGTTATATAGTAAAGGATTTTTCACATTGAATTTTCTTTTTTTGACAGAATTGATTTCTTTATTGACTCTAGAAGTGAAAACTGGTAAGTCAAACCTGGCATAAAAGAAATATCTGTCCATATGCTTATATCATTTGCTGTAATCTGAACTCAGCTGGAATACTAATAGCTCCTGCCTTCTCGTACAGATGTGAGAGCATATTTCCAAATGGAAAAGTGACTATTCCAAACAGGTACATAAATCCACTCCAAGAATCACTTGACGCTTTCACTGAAGGAATTATGCAAACGAAAACCACACAAGAGACATGTGCTTGGCACAGTTAGCAGCATTCTGGCTCGAAGAGAATTAGCATATGGGACAAGGTACTAGATCCCCGTCTGCTTTTGTCACATGGCTTAGGACTGAAGATAATGAGTAACTATGGCTGGGACACACTGGTTGGCTAGAAAACAATCCAGGGTGTCCAAATAATTCTGTTCATTTCTGGGCACAGAGGGAATGCCAAGATTTCTAACAAATATGCATATCTGGTCATAAGAAAAGCTGCTTTGGAGACGGTGGGTGTCTCAGTTTACCTCTTTCTGTGGTCACTCTGAGAAAATAAAGGGCATTACCTGTGCAACATGGACTTTGTAGGGTACTGACATGGCTGAAGGACATGTTCAACCTGGTGAAAGCCAATTCCTCTCCTCATTTGAAATGAGTGTGGGATGCTTGTCTGTTTGGCACTAGCCACTCTTTCCTGAGATCGGTGGTGATAAGCCTATTGGTAATTTTGTGAACTCTTTCCTTCACTATGACAGAAAAGCTTTAGTCGTTTGAGATGATGAGGGTAATGATTCACCAGTGGCATTTTACCGTCTGTTAAAGAAAAAATGGCACCATACTACATGATGCAGACATGAATAAGGTAGAGTCTATTGAAGATTATGACAGAAGAGGTCTCATAATAAATTAAAAATAAGGCCAAGATGCATTGTATTTTGACTGTCTAAGTATTAGTATTGTTATAACTATAAGATTTCTTTGTCTTTGAACTATAATAGGCTCTAGTGTAATTCTGAGTCACTTCAACCTGCAGTGTCATATGTTTTTCTCATAATGACAGTTATTAGCAAATATGAAAAGGTTCATTTAGAATTTTGACATGAAGTTATAACACATGAATTTTGATCCAAAAACCTGTTCTCTCAAAAAAATGAAAGTCATCTTTGAGCAGATATGCCCCTGCTTAAATATACAGACAGATTTTTCTATTAAAAAAATAAAAACAACAGTAAAATTTCAGGGCAGGGATAAGTTAAGTGAGAGAAAAATAGAAAGAAATATGTTTTACTAAATGAAATAACAAAACATATTTTGTGTTTGTTGGGTTATATTAAAGGGCATTCTGTATTCACCAAAAACTGTTCTTGATTTAAACAATGACTCTGAAAATGGGTAAGAACATAACTTTCTTATTCTGCTGAAAGCATGAGTAAATATCAACAGCAATCTCAGAGAGATCCAGTGCTCAGAGAATTCAGCCTCTCTGAAGGACTGTTCCTTGTCAAGTTTAGTTTGGGGGACAAAGGAGTATTTTAAAAGCAATACAAACCCATACCCCTCTCAAAAACATCTCTACGTGGAAGACGCTAGTGTGCTCAGGTCCAATCATCCCTGACAGCCATGGTCCCTCACAGTATCATATAACATAAAACTGATACAATGTATTTGCCTTCCAGAAACTTAGAAACCATGGTGTCTACTTGAACTCCACTACCCTACTGAAGCAACGCCTGGGTACAACCTGGAACAAGAAAATTAAACCTTCGGTAAAAGTTCATGAGCTACATTATTCCACGACCTTCTCCATTCTCCCTTCAGTGGGTTTCCTCTATGACCCAGGCCCTCAGAGTACAGAAGGATCACAGAATGAAGTTTCTCATGTCTCTGTGCACGTGTTGCTTTCACATGACTTATAATATTGCCAAAATATTAACATCATGCTTTAAAGAGTCCATGTTTTCTAAACTTGCACATTAGTAAAGTTAGATTCAGAGGAAAAAAAGATGTAGAAGAAGAAGTTATTTTTTAAAAGTAAATTGTTGAGGCAATAGACGAAAGAACTAGCTGGGAGAATGTTTCACAATAGTATAAGCATTCTTGACTATTTTACCTTACGTAAAACATACCCAGTGATTAACATAGTCAGTACAGATGCTAAGGGTTCACATGTTTTTGCCTTTCTGTATGCATACCAACTCATTTTAAACATTGAATTTCCTTTTGGCCTCTGTGTTATTAAGGTTCCTTCATATTAATGGGAATTAGGCCATGTAAGAAGGAAAAAAAGAGAAAAGGAAGAAGGAAAAGAAGGAAATGGCATATTTCCGCAGTGCTAACAGCTTTCAGTTCCTTCAGGGGACTTCAGACCACAAATGGAGAACGTAAGAGATAAACAGTTTCTCCTGATTCCCACTCACCCCCAGAAGCTGCCTGCACGCTCTAGGGAGACCGCTAAAAAAGCTTAGCATGGATCCCGGAGCATTTCAGCCACAATGATTTTCTCACTTAGTGATTTCCCAGGATGGGACAAAAACATAGATTTGAAGTCACTCAACTCTGTCTCAGAGACCATCCAAATGTTTTAGAATGGAAAAATCACCATCTTTGAAAAGTAGCTACCTTATCACAACTTAAAGTAACTTGGAAAACAGTTATTGTACAAAATCACTTAGGCCCCAATATTTGAATATAACTATTTCCATTCATGGACCAAATGTGGTAAATAGCACTACAAGTGTATCTGAATGTTGAGCTTGCCAATCAAAAACTGCCCATTTGTGTCCCCAGTTGCTGCACTTCCCAATCCACGGAAGCTCACATTCTGCCTTTGCTTTGAGGTTTGCCAACACAAAACTGTTAAGAGCTCTTTTGAGGATCCTGCTGGTTCCATATGCCCTGAAGCTTAGCCAACTTCCTCAGCTCAGTGAATGAGCACATTAACATTTCATGGGCAGAAACAAGTCAGGTATCAGATGCAGGACAATGGTTCTGCATCTTCCCTTCACTCAAAAAAAGAAGAAGGAGGAGAACAGATCTATAGACAGTACTCTATGGCTCAACGTGAACATCTCTAAATTAAAACCATCTGGACCCTCTATCTTCTCCTCCCCCCTACTGAATTACTCTTGAGTTGTACTGTGACCCATCAAATTAGAGGAACAGGCAGTACTATACATATTGAGGACGTGGGGAAATGACCAGAACCCACGGTCCCATCAAATTTTCTAGTCAACTTTCAATTTAGTCTTTTGAACATTTCATCACTTGGGAGATTTTTAATATTGCTTTCCAACCCCTTTTTGGAATATCTCTAGGGGTTTTCTGACTGCTTCTTTTTTCAAACTCCAGCAAAGTATTGCCTTTCCCTCTCGAGCAACAGAATCATTTTTCCTTCTCCACCGAAAACTTTGGCTCAGTTTTTATAAACACAACGAGCAGATTTCCTCCAGTACTTTCTTTAATTCTCTTTCTTCTTCTGATCATGATACAACAGCTGCACTAACCTTTAGAATAAAAACAGTTCAGAGCAGGCCCATCTCTCTTGATGTGCAAGTCTCTTTCAGGACAGTATGATCTACAGGTCTTGAAATGAGGAATAAGCAGCATGAAAATCAGGACTTTATGTGATCAGATGCAAAGCTCCCTGCCCACTTAAGTTTTCCAATAATTGGCTTCAAATATCAACTCGCACGAATAATATTAGAATCAGCCAGTTCCACAGATCCCCAGAGTTGCTACAGTCTCTTGGGGCTGAGCACCTCAGTTGGAAATTTTATCCAGCCACAGTGGACAGCAGAGAAAACACTCTCATCAAACAGGAAGAACATTCTAGGGCCACTTTTCACAAATAAGGTTAAGACACTACTGTTCTAATTTTCAAAAAGAGTTCTACTTCTCCTTCTTAGCATCCAAATATATATATATATATATATATATATATACACACACACACACACACACACACACACACACACACACACATCATTTTAGACAGCTCTTCCATAGAGCAGTAAGGAATTGATGTCGTTTTTCCAGTGGATGGCTTCATAGATTAACTGCCTGTCCCAGAAGTCTTGTTGAAAAGGTTAATGCAACCTGCTCCATCATCATGTCCACCCGTGGAGTTTTTGCACCTATTTCACTCAATATCTAAGAAAGGAATCACACTGTTTATTTCCGTAATTCAATAACTTCAAATATATAGGCTACTCTTTCTTCCTGCCAGGAGACAATTTGGGGAGATTGCTAAGATTTAGTCACATACACCACATGGAACTAAGTGTTACCGTATATCACAGTCAGGGACAATGAGATCTGTGTCCATACCTGTATCATGAGAGAGGGCAGGGAAGCTGAGTCTGAAACTAACTATTCACCCAAAGGACTTGAGTGAATCTTGTGTTAAGGTTCGTGACTTACTGAGAATCATAAACATGATATTGTACATCAGGAAAATATTGATGGAGTTCTGCTGTTGTAGTATAACTAGTGTTGATTTAAGTAAATATATTTAAAATTCGTCAAAATATTTTTTATTTTATTCCCCCTAAAAGTGAGACAGAAATTATTGATAACAATAAGAGATTATCTATCTACCTATATATACCTAGCTAGCCTGGGTCCAATTTTTAAAATAAAAATTGCATATATTTAAGGTGTACAAAATGATTATTTATGAAGTAAATTTTTCAAAGTAATTCAAGTACTTCATTTTGTTGTAGTAAAAGGTTTATAACAAAAAATAGTGAAGCCTGTCCCCTCCCTCCCCGCTACCAATTTCCATTCCACCAGGTCAATGACTTTTAACTCTTTTAGCTATTTCTTCCATCATTTACCCCCATATTTTTAAAAATGTGCATAGACTGCTATTTAACTTCTCAATTTTAGAAATTTTCTGTCAACTTCCTTTTCTGTCTCAGATATCACCATCATCCTGCATGCCAACATGCCACCGACCTATCTACCTCTACACTCTCAATTAACTTGTGGGTGCATGTCAATAAATTAAGACAATATCATGTAATACATTGTTTAATGTATAATTTAATATATGGACATGTATATGTTCATATATTCAATAAAAGCTAGCGTTTACATGATCACATCTGGCCAGCACTCTGAAGAGCCTTGAGCGATATCTGTGCAGACATAGATACAAAGTCTCATGCCTCGGCTGGCTTTTCTCCGCCAGTCCTCTCCTTCCAGAGCCCCTGTAATGCCTGCTTCAGTCTGGCTGGGTGCTCTTTGGTCCTGTCGCACTGAGTCGGTCCTAGGATTTCCCTTTACTGCAATGGCATCCTTGGGATGTCCCTTCACTGCTATCACCTCTCTTTAAAAAAAAAAAAAAGCAAAACTATCACGATAGAAAGTAGGTCAGTGGTCACAAGAGACTGGGGTGGGGAGAAAGGGTTGGCTGCACGGGGAACAAGGAGATTTGGAGGAGGGGGTTCATGGAAATGTTTTACATCATAAATGTGGCGGCGGTGACAGGTCTACGTCTACTTGTCAAAACTCATCAAATTATAGATTTAAAATGGGTGAATTATATGCAAATTAAATATGCTAATATGATAAATATAATAAAATTAATATGATAAAAATATGATGCCGGTCTTATAATATATGGCCAGAGAAAAGCATTTATAATATATTAATAAAGTAAGTGGATTTATCAATGGACTATCAAGCAATGGCTGCCTTTATCAGGCAGTTTAATAGAAAAATTTCATTTGTAGAAACTAATTTATAAAGGTGTTGGAAGAAATGAAAGGCCAATTGGGGAAAGATGTTCAAACCAGGCAACAGCAACATCTGGAAGTCTGTACCACCCTAAGGCTGGGAGAGATTAAAGAGTGGAAGGAAGGAAGGAAGGAAGGAAGGAAGGAAGGAAGGAAGGAAGGAAGGAAGAGAGGGAGGGAGGGAGGGAGGGAGGAAGGAAGGAAGGAAGGGAAGGGGGGGAGAGAAAAAGAGAGAACCAACAGGAGATGGCATTTTCACATCTTAGGAACAGGGCCCTCCCAGAGCACTCAGAATGATGGCAGGGGGTACCCAGCAAACACACCGCAGAGGGTGAGGGTCCCTAAAGGGACCTGGGGCTACTGGCAGAGACACCCACCCTTTGACAGAGAAGAATGGCCAGAAATTGCCTAAAGCCGTCCTTCCTCCTACCTGCCCATGGGGCCTTTCCTTGGCTGAAAGGAACAGAAGCCATTTGGCAACCGAACCAAAGAAAGAGAGTCTACAGAGCCAGCCACCTGGGACACAGAGCACAGCAAGATGGTTTAGATATGCAGAGAAGAGACTACAGAAACATGGTCGTGACCATAATTACCCCTGGTAGATGGTGGGTCATTCTCAATTCCTTTCTTATACTTCAGCTTTTTTAAAAAAAATGTATGTGTTTTTCACAATCAACAATGAACAAAGTTATAAAAATTGAACAAGTTTGAAGAATCTCTGTATTTGATGGAGTCAAAGGGAATGCAACAAACCATCCAAAGTTTTCCATAAATTTTACTTTCTCCTCTTTAAAAACACAGAGAAGCTTTTGGGTTCATCCTGGACTTGACTCTAGTCAGTGAAGGCATGAAATCTTCAGTCATCCCTCCTTAATTACGTTAAATGCAATGTTGTTTTAAAACGTTCCAGCTGAGCCTGGCCCGAGTGGCTGTCCCCTCAGGCCAGCTGGAAAGACTCCTAGTCCAGAGCATAGCCAGAGGACACCGTGAACATGAGCGGCGGAATCACACCCACAGGCCAGCTGCCCTTCACAGCGTGACCGAAGGTGCCCAGCAAAGACAATTAATTGGGGGCCAACCAGACCTCATGAAATATACTTGGGTGATTTTTGCACAGATTTATGAACAATATCTTCCCAATTTCACTAGCAATGGTAATTGTTCTGAGCATGAAATGTAGGTTAAATGAGGTCACAGTATTGTTGTAAAATCTCAGTGCATCAAAGTTCAACCACAGAAATAGAACCATTAGGAGTACATACATATATAGATAATAGATATACACACATATCCCATATACATGTATCTATATATAATGTACACATATATAATGTATGTGCATGTGTATGTATGTGTGTGCATATATATATCTCCACATTCATATATACAGAGATTTATTATAAGGAATTGGCTTACGTAATTGTGGAGGCTGGCTAAGCGTTTACAAAATCTGTAGGCAGGCAGGCAGGCAAGCAGGAGGGCAGAGCACAAGCAAGCTGACCCCCACAGGTACGGCTGATGCTGCTGTCACAAGCAGACAGGAAGGGCAGTTCTGACAATGAGGGAGCCATTGTTGACCCAGCTACTGTTGGGAATCTATTGTCATGAAGAGTCCAGTCTCTTAAGCGCTTATCTCACTAGGTCTGGCCTACTGAGGACAATCTCCATTATTTAAGGTCGACTCATTCAGGACTTCCCTTACACTGATAAAATCCCTCACAGAAGCACCTAGATTAGTGTCTAATTGAGTAGCTGGAAGATGTACATATACTGCAAGATGGCTGCAGCCCTCTCTTTTGTCGTCATAGTTTAGCCTAGCTAAATTGACATACCAAAAAACTGTAACAGTCAGAACCACATTTTTAAAAATATATAAATGTATACACATACATATTATCACTTATCAACGTTTTAAGAATCCAAATACCTCCCTACTTCCGAAAGTATCTGTCACCTTCTTAACTGTAAGGCCTGGTGGTACATGGTACATGGTAGGTGCTCAATAAATACTGAATGAAGGAGTGAATGAATGAGTAGTATTTTTTTCTCTGGATGCTGTAAAATCAAAACACATGTTAAGCTCACCAATTTGAAATTCATCTTATTTTGAAAACAAAGTAAAAATGAAACTACACAGAAATGAAAGAGACGGTGGCATGAAAAATGACATTCGCTAGCCAAGAAGAGGGCCCTCGGCTCTTTCTCTGCATCCGGTTCCCTCCATTGCATCCTGAAGCCTATCGGCAGTCCTTGTGGCAGAGCCGGTGCGGCATGTGTGCCCCGTGTGGGCTGCAGAGTGCCAGTTCAAGTGTCACCGCCCGATGAGTCACCAGGAGGCTTCTTTGACTTTGTCTTTATTCCTTTTCGCAACAGGAGTCTTTCTGTACACAGGGGGTTAGCTGTCTCAGAACTTAATCTCACTGTAACTTCTATCAAGCTCCGTGTCATTGGCCATTTCCTTGTGCATTTCATCTTCCGCTGTTGTTAACTCCTTGTCAATGGGGCCACTTCTGCTCACATGACAGCCCAAGAGCCACGTTCCTGCAGCCTGCTAGGCGCTCACTGAATGAGTTGTACAACGAACAAAGAATGAACCGTGTGCCCTTGCCTTAGACTGAGGAACCCAAGCCTCTTGAAATTAATAAACATCGGAGTTAACCCTTTCCTTCCCACCTCAATCCCAACAATCACCCTAAAACAGGGGACAAAAATGAAACTCAATTATCTGTGGATTTATTATCAGCCGGTGCTATAGAGCTACTATTTCTCTTAGGATTATGCATATACCTGAGATTCTTTGTTAATTTTAAGTTAAAAAGTTCTCACCTTGATGATCTCTGCAGGCTTGGTGTGGACAAACTCAGTATTGATGAGTGGAGCAGTCAAGTCTGGGGCAACGTGGTCAGATAAATGAACTCCAGAGGGCACTCGGGAAGCAGCCGCAGTGTGCAAGGACCATCTCTTGGCAACCCCACCCGGATTATCAGAGGCATGCTTGTGTCCCCTGTCATACATTCCATTTTCTCCCAGGAGAACAATTGAAAACAAAATGAAACAACAACAAAAAACCCTCCGAGGCAGGAAAAACAACCTATAATCTATTTCAGCTTCTCAGTGAGAAGCACCAGCTAGCAAGGTTCATTCTGCTAACAAACTCACACCAGCATAAAGCCAGGAAGGTGCCACATTCAGAATTCAAGTTCCCTGCATTTTGCCCTAGAACTTTTTTAGAAGAACCAAGTGAGTATTTTAGTAGAATCTCCAAACAGAATAACCTTTTTACCAGTTTGTTATAAAAACTTAAGTTCCCAGTCACTAATGTATAAATAAGCCATATTATGCTAAATGCATAATTCCTCTGCTCTTCAGTTGAGTTTTGGGGTATCTCATAGATGCATAAGTACTGAGAGCTGCTAAGGTCAGAGGAGCAATGTTTTAAGAAACAGACATTTTTAAATTTCTTAATTAAGGGCTCAAAATGCCCTTTTTGCTCACTGCCAGTGAGCACTTGCCTACACGCTCAGACCCTCAGCTCCTCTAGGCTCCCTACCCCCAGCCACAGTGCTGGCCCGGACTGCAGCCTCAGCCATTGGGGGTGGAACCCTGAAATTGCAAAGCTAAAACAGACAGAAGGGGGACTTCTAACATAGTCCCCTGCCCTTTGGAACACTATGGAAAGATCCGAGTCAGCCCTTTATTCTCCATCTAAGAACAGTGATTGTGAAGAAACCCAAAGTGACATGCAAATAACCAGAAGAGTGGCTATCAATCCACTCACTATTGATAACCAGAAGCACATCAGTTATCTGTCCGTGTGTAACAAATTCCCACAGCCAATCAGATCGTGCATTTTCTTTACCATCTACCTGTATTTCATCTTCTCCACGAAGTCTTCCTGGGCTTCCAGAAATACAACGTTGTGTTGTATGTCATCTTGGATTATTGCTTAATTGCTTCCCCATAGAGTTCTCATTTCCAAAATTAATTATAGGCTCCTGGAGGACAGGGTACATAGCATCTAATCCTTTTGTGTCTCCCAAAGCCCAAGTGAGATAGTGTCTTCCTCCAGTACGGACTCCAGTACATGCACTCAGAAGTCATTTATATAACTGATGGCTGGATTTTCCTCAGAACTGGAACCACGGTGAGTGTTTAAGAAAGATAATTTTTAAAAAGTAAAGAGATTTCAGGGAGAAATAGATGACCAGTGGAAAGGCTCTGTATAGATTTCCTGTTTTACCCCCACAATTTATCAGTTCAGAAAGTATCAACGGTGGTACTGAGCCCCCCAAAAACAAATGCAAGACAAAACGGTCCTCTGAGAATCACTTCTCTGGGCATTGAGGGGAAGAAACAATTTTCAAGGACATCTGACATCTAGTCTAGTTGTGAGCTTGTTTTGTGACTTTGTACAAATCCTTCAGGCTGGTAGGCTGTATGCCACCTACCACTGAAAGGAGAAAGGCTTCCCTGGATGACTTTGTTGCCCACACAGCCACTCATTTCCAAGTTCAGGGTTCCGGACCTCACCCACCATTTGGGCACTTGCACAGTGCAGCACCTAACTGGAAATTAGGGTGCTTAGTGGGAGATGGAACGCAGACCACTGACTAGGATTCTGCCCTGTGTTGCTGGGCACCACTCTTCAAGGGACTACCCACAGAGGCATGAGGTGCTCCTCATCAGCTTCCTGAGGGCCCTAAGGATGACACTGGAACTGTGAAAGCTTTCCTTCTTTTTCAAAGGCCTGATTTTTTCTATCCTAAATATGTCTGCATAGGAAAATTTTAATATTTGTATTTGTGTGCCTTCCAGATCAACCCTAAGCACACCTTTCCTTAACTCAGAAAATGCAAATAGTGATAAAATAATGATGATGATGATGATGATGATGTCAGGAAATAATGAAGTTTTCAGAGGAATGAAAATATGAAACAGAAAAAGATTAGAGGCGTTATTTACTAGCCCAAATGGATCTATAGTCCCTGCTTTGAAAAAATTTTTAGAGAGACCCTTACGCCCTGTTCTTTGCCTTTCTTTTCCAATCCTGGAGAAGTTCATCTAACATTAGATGGTGTCATAAGGTGTCACAACCTGACCGATAAATGCCTGTGTAGAAGAGAAAACTGCAGCCACCACTTGGAATTGAGAACTTTGGGGGCAAAGTGTGGACTCAGAGATAACCAAGTAAGTCCCAAGAAGACATGTGGCGCAGTCAGTCCTTCAATTTGAAGTGAAACAGCAAGAAGCATCTTATTATGCCTGTTCACTTTTCAACCCCCAAAGAGAGATTAGCAACAAAGCAAGTACACATCAAAAAATATATCTTCACTATCCAGAATACAACTGTTATAGGGGACAAGTTCTTAAAATTGCGTGATGACATAGGTAGCTTTGAAGTTGCCACTGGTTGGCATCAGGTAGCTCTTGGCATAAAAAGCTCAGTGAGACCTGCGGGGCAGCCTCCTCCTGACTGCCTTCCCTCCACCCAAAATGAGCATCTTCTGATGCGAAGATAAATGCTTGATCCGGAGGATGTTCACTTCACACTGGTGATGGCCTCAAGCATCATCTATTTATACAAAGAAGCTATGTTGAAGAGAGCCATACATGAACTGACTGCAGGGAACCAGGGTAGAGACAGAAGAAGGCAATCTCCCCGAACATCTGTCGTGATTACACGTGAAACCTTGCCACACAGTCAAATGCAATCTAGTTGGTACTTGGGACTGTTAAGCCTCAGCTGTGTGGATGAGTGTCTGCAGTCTCAGCTACCTGTTTTACCCACTGTGATGATGTCTATCACTACACATCCAGGCAGCCAAGGAGGCATAACCCACGTGATCAGCAGGTCAATAGAGAAGAAGCGTTTGACCATGGCAGTCGGAGAATGAGGCACCCATTATCACATACTCTCTTGTTCTTTTCCAAAAGGAGTCGGGCAGGGAAGTAAACATACTCGCCCTTCCAGTCACTGCCAATTGACTGTGCCTTTCTCAACTGATGAAGCCACAGGCCACCGTCACTCTGAATCTTGTCAGCAAGGATGGCAGTGGACAAGCAGCCACAGCAGCAGCCTTCCTGTCCCCAACCTGGGGAAGCAAGGAAAGCAGTTCACCCACAGAGCCGGCACATGTGGTGCCAACTCCGGCCACAGCATGGCTCCTCCAGGCTTGACTGCCTGCTGCACAGTAAGGGCCTTTTGTAATTTATTTAGATGCATATTGACCTTATTTTCTTGGCACTGTCATGTGAGAGTTTGTTTTTTTGGAGGATGTGGGGGGTGGGGGGGTGCCCGCCACTGTCTGGCTTTATCCTCTCCTCTGAATTCGCCAGCGCAGAGCAGTGGGCCCCTGCACCCCCATCAGAACACCACCACCTGTGCTGGAGACGGTGTTCTCAAGCCTTCAATTCACATCAGAACTTGAAAACATGAGGCGGTACAAAGTGGAATACTGGGTTGTCATTTATCAGCCTTTAGACATCAAAACCATGTAAGGATTTTATTTTTCTTAAAGCATTTGCTGGCCGGGTTTTTCCAAACAGCAAATATCCTTGATTTCCAAGTAGTTCTCCAGAATCAAAAATCCACAGGCATTTGAAATGAAACAACACTGCTCAACTTTCTGTTTTTTTCTTTTTTTTATTGTGTTCAAGAACAGTTGTCTCCATTTTCCCCCCACCACGCCCCCTGCCCCACCCACCCCCACCTCCCACCCTCAATCCTACCCACCTTTGGCTTTGTCCATGTGTCCTTTATACACGTTCCTTGATGGCCCTTCCCCTATTATTCCTCTCCCCCCTCCTTTCTAGTAACTGTCAGTTTGTTCTTTATTCATCTTGAATTCGTATATATTCAAAATAAATCATCATTTACAGTTCAGTTATGGAGAATATTTTAGTGCATCACAAACTGTCAATGTCTATGTTTTCATAATACTTTTGGGCCAGGACAGGAAAGAAAGACGCATGTATCAAACTGGTGGCTGACCCCAAACTAGAATGAATAGTTGTAATATATGACTCAGGGATAACAAAGTTGGAAGGGATCACAGAGTTCAGTTCCTAGCTAATTCCTTCATTTTCCCCCACAAGACACAGAAAAAAAAATTAAACAAACTAGCCAAAATTACGTAATCGGTTTTCTAAAGCTGGTCAGTATTTTATCTGACATCATAATATAATAGGATACGTGGCCGAGCCAGAGCTAAATGTGTCTGCCGCATTAACTTCTAATTGGAAAATTTTAATTGTAGCTCATTACCCACCCTCATCGCCATTGTCGCTCTCAAACTTCACACTCTGTTTGCTTTTCTTCACTGGTCTTAGCAGAATGGAAAATTCTATTACACACACATTCAGTTGCTCACTCAATGCTGACCTCCCCCACTGGAAGGAAGTGGCGTGGCGGCAGGGGCCATGCCCTCCTTGCTCTCTGCTATGTTTCCATTAATGAGGAAAATACCTGGCACATAATAGGAACACAAAAAAATACTTGAAAGACTGATTCGTTGATTTACAGTTGAGACTTCGGAAGGCCAGCTTGCATCTCACTGACACCAGAAACCACGCGACAGCCCCACAGTGTGAGGAAGAGCAGGCTCTCCCTTGATGCCATCACTCAGTGGTCTTCAAGGTCGAGCTTTTTGTTGGCATTGACCTAAATTCAGCTCCAGCCAAATTTCTTCCCCTGCTGCTCCATTGAAACTGTGTACTCAAAAGTTTCCTAAAACCTTCTCAGTCTAACATCCAGGGGCCTCTTCTCCTCCTTGCTCTCTTTGGCTGTCTCTCTCACGGCTTTTGCCGTGTTGGAAATTTTCTTTGCATTTGGCCCCTCACATTTCTGAGTGACTTCTGCTTTTTCTTGGTACCAGGCCAGTTTTCTTCTCCTTTTGACTTCTACCATCTGAGTCACCACCAATTCTCACTGCTTCCCTCTCCTCTCTGTGCACAAACCTCCGATCTCAGACCCCAGTCCTCCCCTTTGAGATCTGGACACTTACCTCTGAACTTGTACCAGATACTTCTTCTCACACATACTGCTGTCATCTCAAACTTGCCACCTCTAAACAACATATCTGGATATTTATTTTATGAAAATATATCTTTTCTTCCCAACCAGATTAAAGGAAGAGTGCATTATATCTTTTCGGATTTCTATATCAATAAGCAAGCCTAGTAGTGCCTTGGGCTTTCTGAATATTTAATAAATATCTGTGCTTGACAAATATCAAGTATGGTGATTGTTATGGTAGAACTATATCCCCCAAAAGTGAGGCACTGAAATCCTAAACCCAGGACCTCAAAACGTGGTCTTGTTTGGAAATGGTGCTGTTGCCAACGTACTTAGTTAGGATGAGGTTACACTGAGGTAGGTGGGCTGTTAACCCAATATCACCGGTGTTTTTATAAGAGCAGGAGAGGGACACACAGGGTGAAGGACACCAGTGACAGTGGAGACAGGGATTAAGGTGATGTATCAATAAACCAAAGACTGCCAAAGATGACCAGCGAATACCAGAAGCTAGATGAGACAAGGAAGGGTCCTCCTCCATATGTTTCAAAGGGAGCATGACCCTTCACGTCAGACTTCTGGCGCCTAGACCTAAGAGAAAATGAAATTCTGTTTTTTTAAGCCACTCAGTGGGGGCACTTTATATGGTAGTGCATGATCAAGAGAGACCGGATGACTCTGAAGTCAATCCAAATCTACTATTTAGTTATGTGAGTTTGGGAAGTTTATTAACTTCTCGTGTCTCAGTTTTCTTACCTATAAAATGGGGATAATATCTGTTTCACAGAATTTTTGTAACAGTTGCATTGGTGATATATATTACAAACCTTACACAGAACCTAGCACAGCACGTGCTCAAAATTAGTATCTTATTTGCACTTTGAAATGAGCCTTTTATTTACTGGGACTAGTGTGTTCATTCAGCTCAAGGGGCTGACCTCTGGATAACGAACCTATTTTTTCTCTTAATGAAGAGATGAATGAACTAAAACTGGCATTACATTTTATCCTAAACTCTGCTTCAAAGAATTGTGATGATAAAAAAGAAATAAGTGGACTTGGGGAAGAAGTTACAGCAGATCCTTGACAAGGTGCCCATGCACTATGAGCCCTCATGCCATGGCCCCTCGCATGCCATGGGTAAGGTCACATAAACTAAGATTTTCTTTCCACTTAAGATGTAAAAAAAAGAAAATCAATTTTTATTACTTTCCTTAACTGCAATTTCACATTTTAATGAAATACTGTATGAAACTAATTAAACTTAGCATCTACAAAAATGTTAAAAGGTCAAGTAAATCTTCACCCTTGAAAGGGGAAAACATTACCCTCAATGTGTTTTTCAATCATAAATAAAACTGTCATGCAGTTACAGTCATTTTCATTATTTTCTAAAATTTATTTACTGGCCCTTGAGTAATGACAATTTTAGCTGAATGCTGTTAAACATGTAAAGCAGCATAAGTAACAAAACAACAATGAAAAGGCTCTTCGGCTTTAGCCTATTAAGAAAGAGTGGGGAAAGGATCAACACACAGGCATGCTTCGTTCCCTCACACTTTGCTCATTGTGCTTCACAGACACTGTGTTTCTCACAACTGAAGGTTAGGACTTACTTTATAGATGTTTGCTGTGATATACTCATCAGCAGGAAGAATGTCAGCCTGCACACCCCTGGTCTGAGTGTCTTGGGAGGCATCCCCAGTGCAGCTTCTGTCCCTGCCCCACATCTCTCAGGCTCCGACTAGGTCTCTAGGGTTGTGCTGCCCAGTGGGGTAGCACAGCCATGCCCCATGCGTGAACTGAATTAGGACACTGTAAGGGAAGAGTTTTATTTCTGCTGCGATTGAGGAACAAGATGGGAATCTGAGACTATTATGGGATATCTTCCCTGAGTACACAAAGGAGGATCTCTTCAATGCTACAGAGGAAAGCAAAGCTGATAGAGAGAAAAGAAAATGAAAGCAAAAGAAAGAAGGAGGAAGAGGAGGAGAGAAGTGCCTCAGCCACTGGGAGCAGCCATGCCTGAAGTCTGAGCAACCTTGGACTCCCCAGCTCTGGGAACAGCCCACTTCCCAGGTTACTTCCCCTGACTTTGAATCTGGACTAGACCTTTGGCATTAGGAAGAGTCTATTCTGATTATCTTAATGATCAAATCAATGAAACCTTTGACTTTTGATCTTAGTGTCAGTGCTAAACTACCCTGAAAATGACAGAAAATGTACAATAAACCAGAAGTCATTACATGCAGACAAACTCTATATTCAGAAAGCAAGCTAAAGTGTGCTATTCCTTTCCTTGAGACAAGCAAGCTGTGCGTAATCCCAGGTGCCTCCTTTGTGCTGCTCACCTGCCTGTCGCAGCACTCCAAAACCTGACAGCATAAACTTACTTGTCTGTCTCCACTCTTGGACTTGAAGCCTCTTGAGGGCAACACACACTTACTTCCTCTTTATTTGAGGCCAGCCTCCCATAGTGCTAGGCAATGAACGCTTGCAGGAGGAGAGTAGAAAGCAATTCAAATGGAGAGAGGAAAGATACTGTACACAGCTCATGCAGACACTTATTTGAATTATGCTTTCGTACGTATGAGAAAATTTTGTGTTGTCTTTTTGTTTTACTATTGGTTTGTACCATAATAGCCAATGGAGAGATGCTGTGCCCTATTGAAAGAATAGTGTCATCATCATCATCATCATCATCCCACTTTCTGTGTGTTTTCTGTATCACAGACACTCTGCTAATTGCTCCTATTGTTTCCACTCAGAATGCTGAGTTTGGCACTACAAAGATGGAGATGCCTTAGAATACTTTCTATTATAGCATCCTGTCATACTTTAGAGTCTGCAGAATGCTTCCACAGATATTTTCTGGCTTGCAATTCTTTGAAACCCAGTGAGGTAGATGGAAAAATATTCATATCTGGTGATCCATTTGAAAAAAAAAAGTCTCAAGAAATTAGAAGACTTTTCTGAAGTAACAATGTGAGCAAATCAGAATACATGTCCGTGTCTCATGACTCCACACTACAGAAAGAGCATTTAACATCATTACAAATTAACCAAAAAGAGCGAGGCACCTGGAGAACCTGTGCATCACAATGCAAATGGTCTCGTTGGTGCCCCTCACCTCCCATTTCCCAGGCATTTTCAAGCTTAATTTCCACGTTAAAATGTTCTCCCTCCACCTCCCTCCCTTCCTCTTTTCTCTTAATAAAGCCACTTACTGGAATGAAATCAAGCACCATGATTGTAACTACTGAAAGGTTTTGCTTGCAAACACAAAGCTAAAGCTACCTTTCCCTAAAAGTAACGCCTGCTTCTTCTAAATAAAAGACAACAAACCGTGACAGGGAAAATTCCCTGGCCTGTAATTCAGAGACGACCTTTCCTTGATATTCCTGCTAGGGTGGCTGGTTCTGATTGCAATGAATAATGCCCAGATTCCTTCTGGCCTCAATACCCTGAGTAGCAAGAGCTGTAGTATAAGACAAATATTGCCTTCTCATTGCTGTCCTCATACAATTTCTTAGAATAGGTACGTTTTTAGCTACATGGTGGGTACACCATAAAAATCTCATATATATGCACATCATATACACAGAGAGAAATATACACTAAAATAAATAAAAGAACAGCATATGTAATTTGTACAGTTTTATGTTGAAACTGGAATTCTCTAAAACAGTGGGTGAACAGATTTCATTTTTTTTAATATTTTTTTATTTTTAATGATAATTTTTAGAGTCTCTATAGGGCTTCGATGACTTACCAGTTTAAATACTTCATTCAGGGCAGAAAAAAAGAGAGGCGGTGCTTGAAGAGGACTAGAATAATTTCATAAGAGCTATTTCATTTTTTTCCCAAAATACTGTGAAAGAGTGGGAATCCCATTTTAGCCTGCCAGGAAAAGAAGGTTTAAGAGTAAGTTCTGGGAACAACTCATTTATTTTTATCCTTTTATAAAGATCATTCAGACTGCTTCTGCCTTCAGTCAAAGAATCTTAATTGAGTCCTACTATGTGCCAGGCCCTGTGTCGGGGCCAAAAATATGCTGGTGAGTACAACATATCTCCCTGCTTCCTGGCATACCCTTTAGCGACTCATTCAACAAATATTCATTGAGCATCTTGTATATTTCAGGTACTACATGCCAACAATGCGGCTGAAATCCACGCTTTCATGGACCTGACATCCCAGTAGAGAAAAGAGATGATAAACAAATACATTTCAGAATAGACTGCTTACATGCAAAAACTGATACGGGTCTTGAGGAAAATAAGAAATTCAGAGTACTGTCGGGAGGGAATTCTATTTTAGGTGAAGTGATCAGCAGAAACCCTGGAATAAGCAACACTTAAGTGGAGCCCTGAAAATGTGGAGACTCAAACGACATGCAGATCTGGAAGAGAGAAGGGCTGGAGGCAGAGGTGACTGGGCTGACGTGCATTGGTCATAGGAACCAGTAGCAGGAGGGGATGACATTGGACAGAAGGGCAGGGGCTGAGCAGGCAGTGGGGCTAATGAGAACTTTGGACTTTATGCTAAGTTTGATACACGACCCTGAGGAAAGGGACAGGCTTGAAAAAGCTTGCTCTCAGTGCTGAGAAAAGAATAATCTGCAGGTTTGGGAAGTGGAAACAGAAGGAGCAGTTTGAGGCTGTGCAGTAATCTAAGTGAGAAATGGAACAAGTGAGCACAATTCTACAAACGTCATAACAGTGACATTCATGATTCTACTGGACTTACATGTATCAATTTATTTGGATTCTGTTCAATATTTAAACCATTCAATAATAGCCTGTGAAACAGGTACTATAATTATGCCCACTTTCCAGTTATGAAGAAGCCAGTCAAGGGAATTTAAGCAACTTACTCAAGATCACACAGAAAATAACTGGACTAGAGGAATGTGAAGGGTTAGCGAACTGACAAGTTAGAGGGAATAAGACCACCTTCACTTCTGGTACCAACTGCAAGTTTGAGGATCCCCAAGGCCACCTTGTGGTTCTGTACTCACTAGAAGGACCAGAGAACTCACTGAGGGCTGCTACACTCGTGTTTACTGTGGTTTACTACAGGAAAGGGAGAAGGACAGCAATCAGTCAAGGGAAAACGTGCACTGGGTGAAGTCCAAGAAAGGACCAGACGTGGAGCTAGCAGGAGTCACTTCCTGTGCAGTTAAGACAGCATTCACTTGTTGGCAACTACATGTGAAAATGCACACAAAGGACAGCCAGTGGGAGCAGCTCAGAGCCTGAGCCTCAGTGTTCAGGGTTTTAATTGGCATTCCATTACGTAAGCGTGATTGATTGTATAGATGGCTGATCTCTGTCCCTTGTCTCTCTAGAGGTCTGCTGATACTACATGACCTATAGGCTGCTTCCCCCAAACCACTAGGTTGGTCCTTCTCTTGTGGTCAGCCCCAGGTAGATATGTCTACACCTTTTAGTTCCTATTGAGAAAGAGATTAGGGAAGAATGAGTAAAAGGGAAGGAAGAGAGATCTGTTGTTACACAGGGCAGGCCACGAGTCCTCTGGCTTTGACAGGCAGCGACTAGAGGCCTGTCCTGTGTACACAGGAGCTGGCTCTCTATAGCAGTGCTTTGAAAATGCCAGTCTACAGTGAGAGAAGGAGCTTGTGCTAGAATGTGACATCTGGCCATGGAAAAACAAGCAAAAAAAAGTCCACTGAACTAAACCGAGTGCTTAGTGACACAGTGAATTCACACTTTGGCAAATGGCTCCTTATCTTGTTGAGGACTGTTGTCAAAGACCTGCAGCCAGTCTGCGTACCACACTTTGAGGAACACTGCTGTAAATGTGGATAAAACAGGCATTTAAAATAACATGAGATGCTATACATGTTGATGTCAGCAATCAAAAATTAGCACAAATGTCCTTCTAGCAAACCCATGAGAAAAGCATTTGAATAATACACAAAGTGTAAGACAGACCTCATCCCCAAGCATCAGACTGTACATTTTTCTGAAGATAATGAGAAATTCGCTTACAGTTTAATTCACCACTGAAAACAACGTGCACTACTAGCAGTAAAGACGTATGTTTCTTATAAAGACAGGAGAGTGACCCAGAGCTGGAGGCGTGGCTTTACAGCTTACCTTCCTCCCTCCCCACCAGGCGCGGTCACCAGAGCACCGTGGGAAGCGTAAAAGTCAGAGAGCATTTTTTAAACTCTCTTCAAGGCTGCTTGGAGGTATAAAATACACACCTTGAGTAAAATAAATGTATGTACCTCAGGAAGGTAATAAATCACTTGTAGCTTTATTGTTGTCAGTCACTGGTTCCTGAAGGGCAAACTGTACTTGATTCTTGACTTCTGAGCTTCACTGATCAGAAACTTTTCTTAAAAGTTACAAGTTCCCACTGTTGACAACTCTGGAATTTTTTTAAGTCACACAGAGAAAGACAAATACCATATGAGTTCACTTACGTGTGAAATCTTAAAAAACAAAATCAATAAACAAAACAAAAACCAACTCATAGATACAGAGAACAAAGTGATGGTTGCCAGATGGGAGGGAGTTTAGAGGGAGTGAGTGAAAAAGGAGAAGAGATTAAGAAGTACAAATTGCCAGTTACAAAAATAGTCATGGGGGTGTAAAGTGCAGCATAGGGAATATAGTCAGTAATATTGTCATAATGATGCACAGTATCAGAGGGGTACTAGACTTACTGGGGAGATCACTTCATAGGGTATATAAATGTCTAAGCACTATGTCATCTGTACACCTGAAACTAATATAATATTATTTGTGAACTGTAATTAGAAAATAAATTAATTTTAAAAGTCATAATGTTTTTTAAATATTATTTCATGAGCATATTGGTGTGCAATTCAATTCTACAAACTTCAGTTGAATGCCTACTATGTGCCAGAAACTGCTAACCTCTTGGGGGAGACCAGCATGTGTACACATAACTAATAATTAAGGTAGGCTGTAACTAGTGCTACAATTGGCCAAGCAAAAGGAATGATTAATTCTGACTACAGGAATACAAGAAGACATAAGGAAGAACCGGTCCTTGAGGGATAAGTAGAATTTCAAAAGGCAAGAGAAGAGGGAAGTGAAGAGCATCCCAGGCAGAGGAAACAATTGACCCTAAAAAGTGAAGATCATTTCAGAAACTTCTAGAATCTTCCAAGCCTAGTCCATAAGATGTGCTGGGGGAAGGGTAGACAAAGTGAGTAAGAGCCTGCAGGCTTACAAATGCAAGTCATGCTCATGGAACTGCGTGCAGCCCCAGCAGTCCAGGGTTACAAGATCTCAAAGGTTGTCTAGAAGAGGGGTGGGCTCTGAGGTGGGGATGTGGAGAAGGGCCACAGGAAGGAAGGCTCTGAATGTCATGGTGAGGAATTTAGAGTGAGGAAGAACCAACCCAAGATTCAGAACACTGTAAAACAGCCTTCGGGGTAGCATAGAGTATGATATATGAAGTGTTCGTTCCCTCCTCCTGTTACAGCAACCTCCCCTGCACCACCGCCTTTGGCCTTGGCTGTAGGACTTGCTTTGGCTAATGGAGTAGAACCAGAGCAGACATGCCCTGCATCGTGCTCACGTGGAAACTCGGAGGGGCACCGAAGGTTTTTGCCAGACTAGCTGCTCCTGCACCTCTGCCATGGAGACAGTCTGCTTCTTAAGCTTGAGTCTTAGAACAGAAAGAATCACAGGACAGAACTGGACTTTTATAACCACCCGCTGGATAAGACCTATTCCAGCTGCTGTTGCCACCAATGTAGGTAAGCAAAACCCAAATATCTGCTGTTGAAATCCACTAAGATTTCAAGATATTTTGTTACACAGTATAAGGTAGTGGAAGGTGACTAACTCACCCTTCTAAAAATAAAGCTTAAGACATGTTTAAAGAAATTTTTAAAGAAAAATAAAATGACCTATAATCACAATACCAGAGAAAATCACAGATAACATTTTGACCATACCTTGCACCAAATACCAATCCAGATGAGCCACAGATCTAAACAGGGGAAGTGAAGCAATGCATTTTTTAGAAGCAAACGTAAGAAAATACCTTCATTACCTAGGAGCAGGCAAAGATTTCTCATATAGGACACAGAGTGCTAAAGTAAAAGATGATGAAATTGGATACACTAAAATAACAGATGTCTATTAACAAACATCATTGAAAAAGTGAAAAAGCAAGCCACAGAGTGGAACAGACGTGTGCAAGCTCTGTATCCAAATAAGGGCTCATATTCAAGATACAGAGAGATGACAAACACAACAACTGAAAAATGGTCAAAGCACTTCGACTGGCCCTTCAACCAGTAATATTTTGTTTCCTGTCCTGGTGTTGGCCACACTGGTGCACTAGGGGCTGTCTGCTTATTATGATGTGCGTGTGTACAACATATGCCATGCTGCAATACAACTATGCACTAAAAATTAGAGTATCCCAATTTTCGAGTTTAGATTTAATTTAAAGTCTTTATGAGCAACCTCTCAATTTGTAGTAAGTAGCATATGCAACTCAATCTTACAAGGGGCGGGATCCTTTGAAAGGATCGATGGACGTTTCTTCACGAAGTTTTCTCATGCACAACTTAGTGAGCTACGTACTATTCAAGATTTCTGCGAAATTCCCTAACTGGCCATATCGCTTGTCAGAAATCTTGACATCTTACCCAGATGGTTTTAGTGAATATGATTTTTGGGCATATATCAAGCTTAAAAATCACATTATAACTAAGACTAAACTTGCACAATTCTCCAGTCAGATATTAACAAATATGAAAGGCAAATTTTCTTTCATTTGCCTCATTCTTCCCCTA
>VMDR010007010.1:0-42572 GCA_007922815.1 Macrotus californicus | reverse complement strand
AAGGAAATTAAAAGCATCAAGTTTGGAAGAAAGAAGTAAAAATATCTCTATTCACAGATGATATAGTCTTTTACATAGAAAATCCTAATAAATCCACTAAAATACTATTAGAACTAATAAACAATCTCAGTAAAGGTTTAAGGATACAAATCAATAAGTAGAAAAATCCATTATGTTTCTATAAACAAGAAATTAATAAACTGAAAATAAAATAAAAAAACAATTTCATTTAATACAGCACTGTAAAGAACAAAATACATAGAAATAAACTTATGAAAAGAAGTACAAAACTTGTACTCTCAAAAATACAAAACATGCTGAAAGAAATAAAAGACCTAGATAAATGGATGGACAATCAATGTTCATTGATTGGAAGACAATAGTTTAAGTTGTCCATACTCCCCAAACTGATCTAAAGATTGAGTGTGATCCCTCTAAATACTTGAGCTGGCTTTCTTGCAAAAATTGGCAAGTTTATTCTAAAATTCATATGAAAATGCAAAAGACAAAGCAATTTTGAAAAAGAACAAAGTTGACAGACTTACACTTTCTGATTTTAAAACCTACTATATAGCACAATTTACAATAGCCAAGTGCTGGAAGCAACCTAAATGCCCACCAGTAAATGAGTGGATCAAAAAACTATGGTACATTTACACAATGGAAGAGAGAAAGGAGATCCTACCCTTTGCAACAGCATGGATGGAACTAGAGAGCATTATGCTAAGTGAAATAAGCCAAGTGGTGAGAGAGAAATACAATATGATCTCACCTTTAACTGGAACATAATCAACAAAAGAAAACAGCAAACAAAATACAACCAGAGACATTGAAATTAAGAACAATCTAACAATGGCCAGAGGGGAAGGGGGAGGGAACAGTGCAGGGAGGGGTTTCCAGGAAACACTATAAAGGACACATGGACATAACCAAAGGGGAGGGTAGGAGCGGGGAGGGAGGTGGGATTGGCTGTGGTGAGGGGGGAGTGGTGGAGGAAAAATGCAGACAACTGTAAACGAACAATAAAGTAATTAAAAATAAATAAATAAATAAAACCTATTAAATAGATCCAGCAATCAAGACAATGAGGTACTAGTATAAAGACAGGCTTATAGCTCAATGGAATAGAGTTGAGAGTACAGAAATAAACCATCACATTTACAGTAAATTGATTTCTGACAGGGAACCAGGACAACTCAATCAGAAACAAACAGCCTTTTCAACAAGTGGTGCTGCAGCAATTGGATATCCACACGCAAAAGAGTGAAGTTGGACTACTTCCTTATACTTTACAGAAAACATAACTAAAAAGGAATGACAAACCTTTATGTAAGAGCTGAAACTATGAGACTCTTAGGAAAAAAACACATCGGAGTAAATCTTCGTGACCTTGGGTTAGACAAACGCTTCTTAGATACAAACTGAAAAAGCACAAGTGAAGTGTATTTTTGTTTGTGGTAAGAACATTTAATACGAGATCTACCCCCTTGACAAATTTTCAAGTGCGCAATGCAGGATTGTTAACTATAGGCACCACAGTTAACAGATCTCTAGAACTAATTCATCTCACATAAGTGAAACTTTATACTAATTAAACAACTCCCCATTTCCCTGTCCTCCCAGCCCCTGGTAACCACTTTTCTATTCTCTGCTTCTCTGAGTCGGACTATTTTAGGCATCTTGTATACATAAAATCATGCAGTATTTGTCCTTCTGTGATTGACATATGTCACTTAGCATAATGTCCCCCCACATAATTCTATGTTGTCACAAATAGCAGAATTTCCTTCTTTTTAAAGGATAAATAATATTTCATTAATAATAATCCAATAAATGTAACATATGACATTTTCTTCACCAAGATTATAGACCATGAGAACATATTCCTCACTATGACCATTCTTCCATAATATACTAGCTATCTATGACCTTGCGCAAGTGACTACCACTCTGAGTCTCTCTCTCCAGCTGTAAGATGTGAATAGTGCATCTTCCGCAAAGTTCTTGCTCAGATCCCTGAGATGATCTATGTTGTTTGTACCTCCCACGTCCTCCCAACCTACAACAGATAGTCAACATTTGCTACTTCTGATTCTCCTTCCTTCCTCTTCCTTCCCTCTTTACCTCTCTTGGTTCAGTTTGGATGCAAATATAAATAGATTCACAAATATTTTCATTCTGTTGTTGTTGTTGTTTTCAAGAGTGGAATGAAGACAGTTGGTCAAGTTTTTTTTTTAATTACCAAGTTTGAAAGATAACAAGGTAACAGATGTGACCAATAATTCTCAATTTTTATGCCAATTTAAGTGATGAGTTTTGTCTTCCAGGAACACTGAGAAGCCCATCAAGAAAAAATAGTTCATGCCTTGGTTTCCTCATCTGCAAAATGGGAATAGTTGTAAATAACCTACCTGCCAAACAATACTTTTAGAAGAATCACATGATTTAGAAAATATAAAATATTTAGAAAAAATATAGATATCATACTCACTCCTTTCACCTCTCTACATTCTTCACTTAGTGAGAAACTGTATTTAAAACAATTAAGAAGTTCATATACCTTCTTGTCCCCCATTCACACCTCCCCTAATCCAAGCCAAAAATATTCTCATCCATTCTTGAATTGAATGAGGATTTTGTTTACTCTTCGGGAGAGTATTGCTGTGTTAGAGCAAGAGTAATATTTCATACACATTCATCTGTTAGCATTTCTAAAATCTTCAAAGTTAGAATGGGGAATTTATTACAGCTTTAGGCACTGCTGAAGGTGCCCCCACAGCAATAATTGATGCTCTGAAAGCACACACAGAGAAAAAAATATCATCTGAATTCTTTCAAGCTGTTTCCCTTCGAATTTATGAAATATTGATAGAAAAAATATAAATAGGTATTAATGGTGTTTTAGTAAAGATTTGGTCTGGTGGAGACAGAGCATATTTATTTCTAGCCTGCAGGATTAACACTGGAGTTGCCACTGATTCTGCATTAATAGCCAGAAATGTATTTCATCTGTTTCTGTGCTCCGGGTTTCCCAGGCAGGACATAAGCCCTGAGCTTCCAAGGCATGTCTCTTGAGGACACTGCTTAAAGAACTCAACTCCTGTAGAATCCCTGCCCACAAAACCATGGACCAGAGATGCCATGCTACCTTGTTTCTGCTATTTTCCCCATGCTTACCTATGTCAATCAGGAATTGTACTCAGAAGACCCAACTGTCAGGGCTTATACAGGAAATCTGAGAGGTAATTGCTAATGCTGACTCAACATAGGGTACAGAATAAGGGCGGATGGTGCCGTCTGTTGTATTAAGCAAGCAAAGGCATTCTCAGAAATCTCAAGAAATACTTCGTACTTACGTCTCATTGTCCAGAGCAGTGTTCCATGACCACTCATAGTTTCAAGGCAGACTGGAAATATGAGAGTTGAACTTTGCAGCTCCTATGGAAGGAGGTAGGGAAAGAGTTTGAAATGAGTACTGAGAGAGTTTACACAGTATCTGGCTTGTAAGCTCTAAATTAGTATTTTCCGGATGAATGAGATCATCAAAACTGATGCTTGCTTCGCTGATACCTGGGAGAGACTCAGAATTTTGTGACTTCTAGATGTCCCTTTTTCAGACCCAAATTAAGTTTTCCAAGGGGGGAGGTGAGTGATATAGATATCTTGACAGAAAACTTGGATGGATGGATGGATGGATGGATGGATGGATGGATGGATGAATGGATGTGTGTATATATGTAATAAAGAGCAGATATATTCTTTATTAAATGGAATAAAACCATTTTTTAAACCCAACACAGGCTCACTAAATCACCCACCCTCTTCAACCACTCCACTCCCTAAACCTGACCTACACACCAAATATGCATCACATTGAAAGTATAAAGGGAAGAAAGTGGAAGGATGTTAAAGAAAGCCAACGTGCACAGCCAAAACCTTGTGCATGGGTGTATATTTGGGGAAGGGGATTTTGAGTTGTATCTATTTTTATCTCTGCTCCAGGATGTGGGAGATACTTTGCATTAACAGAAAACAAAAACAAAAACCAGAAAGAAACACCATGTCCCAGCCGCAAGCCTGTGGGGCCTCGGTTCTTCCCCATGGCTTCTACCTCCTGCTCGCCCTCCCTTCCTTCCCTGCTCCCATCACCCACTCCCACTGAAGGGGAAGGAGGCAAGTGGGAGGTCAGGCAGGGGAGGGAGGCGAGGATAAGGAGCAGAAAGCCTGTGCTTATGCAGAGTCCTGTTCCTTCCACCTCCTTGGCATGTCCCAGATCAACCCATTCCATTTCCCTGCTTGGCCTTGGTTCAGATCTGAGCCTTCTCTGGTGGCAGTCACTGTACAGGCTGGGTATAAACTGATCTCCCTGCTCCAGTGCTTGATCCACACTGTCCCTAGAGGGATCGCTTTTCCCTTATTCTTCACAGTGTGTATGTGTATGTATGTAAATAAACATATAAATATGTTTATATAAACATATTTATATTTATTCAAGTATGTGTACATTCATATACATGCACATGCATACATATATACACACAAACACAATCCCACATTTATGTATATATATACCTGATTTTATTTTTTTATTAAGTTTGAATACAGTTGTCTCCATTTTCCCACTACAACTTTCCCCTGCCCCACCCACCCCCACCTCCCACCTCCCACCTTCAATCCTACCCCCTTTGGCTTTGTCCATGTGTCCTTTATACATGTTCTTTGGTGACTCTTTCCCTTGTTTCCCCTGTTATTTCCCCTATTATTTCCCTCTGGTTACTGTCAGTTTGTTCTTAATTTCAATGTCTCTGGTTATATTTTGGTTGCTTGTGCACTTTGTTGATTAGGTTCCACTTATAGGTGAGATCGTATGGTATTTGTCTTTCACCACCTGGCTTACGTCACTTAGTATACCTGGTTTTAAAACATCAAATAGTAATCAAAGGTTTAAAAGGACAAACAAGCATCTCCAATCCATTAACACACCTCCTACTCCCAGGCCCACTTCCTAAAAGCAACCACTTCAGACCATTAGCTACTTCTGTACATAGTTGTCACCATATTGCTAAGCAACATACTTCCAATGCTCTTTCTTGATGCATCAATTCAGCACCACCTCTTTTTGTTATGATCTTCCTAAGGCACATGTGGCTCTCTGTCACCACATATGGCTGTGCAAGCTAATCACTGCTGGTCCTCCAGAGGCACCCTTCACCTTGGGTACTTCTCCCCATCTAGATTACAAGGTCCCTAAGAGCTGGGGATTGCCTGAGCCAGCTCATTCCAGGGTAACTGCATGTGATGGGTAATTTATGTGCCAACTTGAATGGGCTACTGATAGCCAGTTATATGATTAAACATTATTTCTGGATGTGTCTATGAAGATGTTTCCAGAAGAGATCAGCATTTGAATTGGTGGTGGCCTGGGTAAAGTAGGTGGCCCTCACCAATGCAGGAAGGCATCATGCAATCTATTGAGGGTCTGAGTAGAACAGGAAAGCAGAAAAATTTGGGTTCTCTCTCTCTCTCTCTCTCTCTTTCACTCTCTCCCTCTCTCTCTCTCCCTCCCTTCTTTTCTTCTTTAAAATTTATGTTTCTTTTTGTGAACTGGACTTTATCTGAGGCCTAAAATATGGGAAACAGATCCAAGCAAATAAGAAAATAATCCAGGAATTAAAATACACCAAGCAGTACCCAGTCTTTTTTTTTTTATTTTACTGTTATTCTATTACATTTGTCCCAGTTTTTCCCCCATTGCTCTCCCCTGTCCTGCCCACACACCTGCTCCCAGTCAATCCCCATCCATGGATCATCCATACACATTCCTTGACTAGACCCTTCCCCTTCTTGCCCCCCTTGTCCTCTTCCCCACTCCTGTCTGGTCACTGCCAGTCTCTTCCTCATTCCCATGCCTCTGGTTCTACTTTGCTCATTTGTTTGTTTTGTTCATTAGGTTTCTGTTATAAGTGAGATCATATAGTATTTGTCTTTCGCCACTATACTACTTTGGCCAGTAAAATAAGTCTTGGCGAGTTAGAATTTTGAAGAAGCTACTCAACAGTTTTCTCAGTCAGATAAAACTCTTCTTTTTTGCAATACTTAATTCATTGCTGTAAGAACGTTTAACAAAAATATAAAGTCAGCAAGGTCTCAAGATAAAAATAAATAAATCATGTTAGTTATGTCACAAAGCCAGCAATGATAAGGGACATCTTCAAGCCTAGATCCACGTGCCTAGATTTGAAACAATACCTATGTATATAACCTGTCTAAACTTCTCTCTCCTTTTGTTTTCTGAAATTTCATCATTGAAGGTTCAGTCCCTTGCCATACATGTTGCCCACCCCCTGCATTTAACATGTAGCTATTTCTAAAAGAGTTAACATATTAAAGGTGTAAGAAAGGATGAGTGTACTCAAAGTGAGATTGAAATGGGAGGTCAAATTCAACAAAGATGCATCCCCAAAGGTTTACCCTAAGGTGTTTTTTCATTAGGTTTCATTTTTTTTGCAAATTAAATGTAATTAAAATAGAAATCTAGTAAAGACTTCTATAAAATATTTTCAAAATGAAAAAAATGAACATTTACAATTATATTGGATTAGCATTTTCATTACCAAGTTTACTTTACCCTTGTCTACAAATGTCAGCATATAAACTGGACCTTCTTGATTTTGCTTTCTTACGTTTTAAGCCCAGAAAATCTGGCCATTAGAAATTTATTTTTAAATGGATTAACTGCTCTCCCAGGAGCAATCTTTAAACTTTTCCTTCTATATTTTGATAAAACTTCACATGAAGTCAATAACAAATTAGAATATAAATATTTAAGCAGCTCAAAGATAAAATGAGAGCTTCTCTCTTTCTCTCTTTTTTATGTTGCTGGTAATTTGCCAAACAGAGAGGAATTAAGGGTCTTGAAAAATACGTCAAAAGTCTTTGCTTGTGCAAACAAGCACAAACAAGCAAAAGGTCAATACTCTCAGAGAGGCTGGTGTCACCTTGGAGTTGATCTCCATTCACTTCAGGAATCCCTAACACTCTCAAATGGCTTCTCTCCATCTTCCTCCCAGAAGTTTGTAATGCAGGAGCAAGTACACAGGCAATTTTTCTGTGGGATTTCTGCCCTTAATGAAGAAAGTCTTTTAATGTCGGAGGAAGTGCACCTAATAACTTTTCCACGGGGCTTTTGATCCTCATGAAGTCTTGCTATAAGAACTTTGCTATGTTTTTTATGTACAAGAAATTCTTTTTATTTACAAGGACGAATAAAGAAGAAAAGTGTTCTTCACTTCAAAAACAAATCAGATGAAATAAGGAACAGAGAACATATCCCCCACCAAAAGAAAGAAAATTCAGTGAAATGAATATATGCTAATAAATGCAAAGACAATTTTATAAAGTGATGAATTTAAATAGATAAACCCCCAAATAAGTCACACGTTTGCAAAAAAAAAAAAAAGCACTTCAAAAGACTGTTTAGTGGGATCACCTTTGCATGGAGATTGTCTATCAAGGAACGAATTTTAGCTGTTCTGTGTGCAAAGATAAGATCTCATGCCAGGGAGGATTTTTCTCAGGCATTCATGGTACTTGTGATATCTGAATGCAAATCAGAATGTTTGTTCTACCTAATGAACAAAAGCACTGGATTAGTCATAGCTGGTATTAAAAGTTATTTTGTTTACAGCATGGTGTGGACTTTAATATTCTCTGAGTACTCAAAGAACATTCTCAAATGTCATATTTGCAGCACACGCTAGTTTCCACTTTGAGTGAGCTGGAAACTAACAAATTAAGTCTTTTTCTGCCCTTGACTAACAGGAGCAGCTCCACGCCCTGTTCTAACTAATAAGCAAGTGTGGGAAATAGTCTGGAGACAGCGGTTCCTTCTGACTCACTTCCATTTTACTGAGGATGGGAGAAGGCATTCGGTGTCATGCCATGTCATTAAAGGTGTACTTTCAGAGGTAATTTCACCGTATTTCATCGAGCTGAAGAATATTAACACAAGGGATATTAAATGGGGCTGCCCAGCTAATCTCTCCAATCCATCTCCACGGCAAGGCAGAATGACTAGAATGCATTCATTCACTTATGCATTCGTGATTTCATTCATTCAACAAATATTAATTGAGCAATTGCCAGGCACTAAGCTTATTGTTGCAGATATAACAATCAGCAAGAGAAACACATTCCCTGACCACGTCCCTCCCACATATACACTTCAGCTTACATGGTCCAGCTCTGTGAAACATAAACAGAAATGAACACAGGTTTTACATCCAACCTTCAATTATATGCAGAGTAGTGGGTCAGTATCTGCCTCTCAGAAACCAGGATGTTAGCATTCAGAGAAAAAATTAGGAGCATCTCTGTTACTGGAGGTGATGAAATAGGATCTGAAGGGTTAAAAATCTCCCATGGCTAATTTAGTAGTAAAATCAGTACTAGAATTCAGACTTTGTACTCCATCTGTGCATTCTACACCACTCCCATGGGACCTCCTTCTCCTCCACCCCCACCATCCATGTTTGCTTCAGAAAAAGAGAAGCTCTAATTTTTTTTAATGATGGCCACATAGAATACATCACGATGTAGTTAATGATAAAAGCAAGACTTCAAAACATGCATACTTTAAATAACACATTAGGCTTATCACTGATGATATCTTTAATTATGCAAAGGCAAAATTGGAGATGGTCTAATGGGAAATACAGATTACTTGTTAAAATTATTAGCAGAGTTAATGTGCTTACATTTGTTTATGTGTACTAGAATCAGCTCAGATAGTTGACTGCGATGACAATATGTGTAAAGATCAATTAAAAGTCATAGAGATGAGATATTGGATTTCCAGACCTTAATAGGATTTCATCTGCACTTGCTATATTATGTTATACAATTATAATTGAGCTTCCATCAAACCACAGAATCTGTCACCTCACCAATTTATTTTCCAAGCACTAATGAAACTTATTTTCTGTTAAGAATGCTTTTAAAAGCATAACCCTGAGGAAGAGAGGTAGCACAAGGGGTGACAGGCTTCTTTTTACTTTGTAAACCTAAGTAAAAACGTGGACATAAGTAACATAAATTTGACAGCCTTAGGAGGGTCCTTAGCAGCTATTTGTTCATATTATGAAGAGCATGCAAGTGCTCTCAAAAGGAATTGTAAACAACACATATAACTTCTGCTCACTTAGAGCCGTAACAGCTGATTGCGTCTCTGCCTCTTTATCACAAGATAGTCAAATCAGAGGCAGAGTTGATATAATATTGTTTTTTGGATCTTTCTTAATTTTTCTTCAAACTGAAATCATGCACTGATTCTAAAACAAAGTTCTCTGGAAAAGAACTTCGGGAGGTAGCTTTCACTTAATAAAATGTGAATTCTCTTTCCAATTTTGTTTAGAGAACCAAAGACAATGTCTAAAGACCTCAGTAGCTGTAAGACGGCAAGTGTCTAGAATGACAGAAAAATGGTACTCTTTGGAGAAACTTAAAGCTCCTATAATAATCATCTGTGCTTCTCAAAGAGGCTTGTGATGGTGCAGCCCCAAGTGAGAGATGAATGTTTTCCCCTCGATGGTAGGGAGTGTAATTCCTTGGAATTATTTATTTACTTATAGGCAGTCATCAAGGACACTAGAACTCATGGGAGGTGGTCCCCAACAGGAAGCCCCTGCAGGACAGATGCATGGCCAGATCTCCTTAAACATGTCCAGGAATGAGGAGCTCACTGCACAGAAACGATTGTCAGAAAGTCTTTCCTTGTGCCTGGCTAGTATCTGCCTCCTTGTAACTTCAATCCTACCCTTGAAAGCCCCACATATTCCATTCAGCTCGGTTCAAGAAGCACTTACCCTGCGCCCATGTGTGCCCGACAGAGGCATTAGACAGCTGGTGCTCAGCCACCCTTTCTTCAGTGCCCCCGACTTCTCTTCCTCACCACTGGGTTTGTGCTAGGGAATATCTGGACTGGGATATACCCCCAGGCCTCCCACAATTCTACAATGCAATGCATGAGTTGCCAGAACACCTTTTACACAGCATGTTTCATTGTGTCAAAATAATATTTTAATAGATGCACTTTTAGCTGATCCCTCTTACAGAAGGAGACAATAAATTCAATCAAAACATATGTAATGTTATACTAAGTAGTTGAAAATACTATTTCTCACATCTTCACTCTACTTCTGACTGACTAAATATGCTCAATTTGCCTAGTGAATTTATTCTCAGTTCTCTAAGACAGAATGTCCTGAGGATACCCCAGTCTGAGGGTGTTCCTGCTATTCTTGCCTCCTAGATACCTCTTCACCCTGTTGTCCCACCCTGTTCCCAGCCACTGGCATCCCTCACCTGGCTCCCAGAGCAGCTTCCTCACACGTCTCTCTGCCTCCATCCTTGCTCCCTCACAATTGCAGAGCCCCCTTGTATCTACAGGGAATGTGTTCCAAGGCCCCCAGTGGGTGCCTGAAACCACAGATGGTACCAAACCCTATCTCTCTATAGATTATGTTTTTGTCTATACATACATACCTATAATATGGTTTAATTTATAAGTTAGGCACAGTAAGAGATTAACAATAACTGATAATCAAACAGAACAATTATAACAATATACTGTAATAAAAGTTTTGTGACTGTTGTCTCTCTCTCAACATATCTCATTATACTGTACTCACCCTTTTCGTGATGACATGAGATGACAAAATACCTGTGTGATGAGATGAAGAGAGTGAATGACATAGGCATTGTGACATAGCATTAAGCTACTGTGAGGGTGATGACACAAACCCTGAGAAACCTCAACAGTCAATCTGATAACCAAGACACCAGTAAGTGACTAACAACAGATGGGAAGCATATATAGCAGGTGCACTGGACAAAAGGATGCTTCGTGTCTCAGACGGGATGGAGTGGGATAGTGCAAAATTTCACCACACTACTCAGAAGAGCATGCAGTTTAGAACATATGAATTGTTTATTTCTGGAATTTTCCATTTAATATTTTCAGAGGGTGCTTGACCATGAGTAACTGAATCTGTGGAAAGTGAAACTGTGGAGGGCGGTGGAGGGGGTGGGGACACAACTCTACTGCTTTAGAGTGTAGCCAGGGTGAGCTTTCCAAAATACTAATCTCATTATTCCGCACCCTTGCTGAAAACCCTCAATAGTTCCCAGTGGCTCTGAGCACGAAGTTCAAACCCTCTCTCATCTCTAACATGAACTCTTTATCATTTGACCTCTTCTTAACTTCTCATCTCTCTCCAGTCTCCCCCTTGGAAATATTAGTCCTGGACATAGCAAACTTCTTTTAATTTCTACAACGAGCTACAGTCTATCTCACCTCCAGGTCCAGGCTGGTTCCTATGCCTGAGAGACTCTGCTAAGTGTGCAGCAACAACACTGTCACCTGGCTAATCTAGCCTTGGCTAGGTGGCACTTCCTCTGGGACATCTCCCCTGACACTTAGGACACAGAGCCATGCAGGTCCCCAGTCCTCATGTTCATCTCACATATTTGGTAATTACCCATTATATTACCTCTTCCTCACTAGAACATTGGCTCTCTGAGGGCAAAGCCCATGCCATCTTTTTTATTATTAAACTCTCAGAGCTTAGCACAGTGCACATGCTTAATAAATACTTTTGAAAGGCAGGGTAGAGAGAGGAGTGTTATATTCCATTTAAAACACATCACCCGGAGCTATGTACAGTATACTAGAGGGGATCTGCTAAGAAAAATGAGAAAGTAAGGCCAGAAGTTCTGGGTCTGATGGTATTATTCCCAGAAGACCCAAAGTTCTAAGGACGCTTGGTCACTTATTTGACAGAGTTATTATGCACTATATTATAAAGTGTATTTCATATTATAAACAAAGCTTAGAATTGCAGTTTAGAGTCCATGCCAAAGCCAGATTGTTGAGGTTCAAATCAAAGTTCTAGCACTTACTGTGTGACATTGAGCATGTTACTTAACCTTTCCTGACCTCACTTTCCTCATCTGTAAAATGACAAGAATAACAAGGGCTCCCTGGTAGTTAAGACTAAATTAATGTCCATATATAAAGCACTTGGAATGATGCTGGATCGTACTAAGAGCTTTACAAGAGCTTGTTTTGAATGCTAGATAACACTTCACCAAGTGCAAAGCCAGTAAGAGTTCTCAATAAACAATACAGGTTTTGTTTTGAGAAGCAGTATTGCTAACTTCAAATATCAACTGCAGTGCCTACTATATAGGGTCTGTGCTCAATGAGTTATATCTACCATTATTATTTTATTTATATATTGTATTTATATATTGTATTTATATATTATTTTCTAAATGTACATACTTATAATTCATATCATGAAATTTATTTTAATATTTGCATAATATTTACTTATTTATGTAAAGTTGAAGTTGGACCACCACACTGCCTCATTGATTCCTCAGAACAATTTTCTGTGACAGAATGAGTAGGTATTATTGTTCTCAACTCACAAATAAAGAAACCTAGACTCAAGCTGGAGCTATCCAAGATTCTAGCACCTAGAAGTGTCTTCAGATTCCATTCATCCTTTTGAAGCCATAACACAGCCAAGATACTGAGCTCAACTGGCTGTGAAAATCTCTCTTTGAATTCTTGCAACCACCTTGAGAGACAGGCACTGCCATCATCACTTCACAGACGGCAAGAACTGAGACAGAGTCGTTCATGATCTTGCCCAAATTTCCCCCACAGGCCAACTGCAGAGTCCACTGGCTGAGCCTCAGTTCCTTAGGATGTGTAGGATGTTCCCCAACTCCCAGACACTCCATTTCAGGTCTAGCCTGCTATCAGGAATCCAATTTTATAATGCCTCTCGATAAACCTGAATCAGTGAGTACAAAACACTGGAACACCCATTTGTGCAATGGGCCTGCTCCTGTGGAGCCTCGGTGTCCAGAGGACAGGGAGTGAGGACAGGGAGCTCAGTGTCCAGAGGACAGGAAGCAACAGACTCTGTCTTCCTCACCATTTTGCCCAAGGTTAATTCTGGTGACTTCCGTTATACCTTTATTGGACTACAACTCTTTAAAGTCAGATTGTCAGCAAGAATTCAAGTGTTATCTATTGAATTTAAGCAGAGCTCAATTCTCCTGACATGCACCATTTATTTTAGTTTACTTTATCTTTCTCTCTCTTTTTTAATCTGTTAGGCAAAGCGTCACCAGAAAAGAAACATCGTTGATAAGTGAGGATTGTATTTGCCTTAAAAATTTCCCTTTAAGGCATGGCTATAGATATGTTCCTAATGGTTGCTGAAAAATATTGTAACCTGCACGATTCATGGTGGTGGGTATGCAGGTTACCATATTTCTGTAGCAAACACAAAATGCTGGAGATGTATGGGATATACTGTCACAGAAATTGCTCTCTAGCCTCCAATGACTTGGATGGAACCAGGACAAGGGCTGTGAGATTTAATAGCACCATGGTTACAACTGTAGTTTAAACCCATAAACCACAAATGCATGTCTGACCAAAAATAAAAAGACTCTGAGCATTACATTGTCCTAAGCAGATTCTTCCATAGAGTAATGTTGGGGAAGAGTCTAGCCCTGAGTGCTTAACTTTGCAATTCAAAAGAGTTGTGACTTAGCTTCCCTTATATAACATGGGCAGCTTTTCATTATGTTTATTTGATGCAGTGTTATTGAGGCAATATTTCATATGAATAATTCATTTCTACTCCAACTTTATCTAGCAAAGTCAAAAGCAGAATCCTAAATTTCAAAACAGATCAAAGAGTTTTTTAAATAAATTGGAAATGCCTTGAGTTGCCTGCTTTCTGAATCTCCCAGTCTTGTCTATGCATTAAGCAAGCACTTACTATGGGCAGTTGGATACGAAAGTTATTAAATGTTCACAGCTCTCCCTGCATTTTCTTCAGTGAAGATGAATTTTAGTGTCCTAGTTTTGCACTGTTTCCTCTTGTTCTTATCCAGAAATTGAGTTCTAGGAGAGCAAATCACATCCAAGGAATTTTTTTTTTTACATATCTTTAACTTTGGTCGTGTCTGACTTTCTGAGGCCGTCTCAAGTCTGATTACCTTCTGTTCCACTGGGCAGTCTGGTGAACACAGCAGGCAGGCTGTGGTGGACAGAATACAGCAATTACATTTGGATGCTCAAGACTGCCAGCTGCCTGGGGACGCCTCACCACAGCCTCTCCATTGTGGTTATCCTCCTTTCACATCTCACTGAGTCATGTAGGAAAGTCACCCTTCAAAATGATTGACAGCCCAAGAATTGCCCCAGCTTTATCCAGCCATGGGAGCTACAAACAAGAGCAGAGCAGTCAGAGAGGAAAAATTAAACATGGAAGAAAAAAGAAACGTATTCAGAATCACTGAATCATACCTAAGCACACTTTTTTTAAAAATGGTTTTAGGCTGATAGGAGAAAAATAAAAATAAATAAAATATCTCTAAAGTCATCAAAGAATGCTCGCCCCACAGGTGACTTTGTTGGAAAAGCGCTGCAAGGCAGTAATTTGGCCATCTTCTTGTCACTGAGAGGAAGACCATCTTTCCTGGCTGAGGCAGGTGGGCATTGGGGGAAGGGTGTGGTGGAGACATCAGAGTACAACAAACACAGGAGTCAGAAACATCTCTCTTCAAATCCTAGCTCAGCCACTGACTAGGTAGGGGTCCTTAGGCAACTTGCTATATATCCGTGGGTTTCTGTAATAGAAGAATAATGCTACCTACTTTATGAGATGTTGTTCAAAAACGTAAATAAGTTTGTGTTTGTATGATGTCCAATACACAGCAGAAAACGGTAAGCCTTATTCAGTAACCTGGATCAAGATTTACAGAAAGATATTTTTCTAATGTTATCTACTATTGCCTGGTCAGTACTACATGTTGCAGATAAATGAAAATATCTGCTCTGAACACAGTGTTTGCAGTAGATAGTGTTTGGTTGTCTGTTCAACAGCTGGTTTTGTCTTCTGCTTCCTATGAATAGAACCTGACTGCATGAAGGAGGCTTGAAATTCCATATACTCATTTCCCATCATGTCTTGTGGCTAAGCATAGATGAAAGTTGCTGAGGACCTCTGGGATGGAGTGTCTTCCCTGATAAAAGGAAGAAGAATGTGAGGAGAAAATACTTTTCTGCTCTCTAACCTTTCTGTCATGTAAGAATATCCTTCAAGTTTCTGCATTCATCTTAAATCCTGAGGAAACAGCAAAGCAGACTCTGACCTTGCTCACTAACATTATAAGCCTACTGAACTCACCCGAAAATGACATAGCACCACAATCCTTGTAATGAGAGATAATGAAGTGCTTCTATTGTTTAAATCCCTCTCATTACTTATAGCTGAAAAATACAGTCTTTGTTTCCTTGTCTTCCTCCAAGACATGGAGAATTTTTTTCAATTTTGTGTTGAGCGGTTGAGCTGGAATATGCAGATATTATTCAATATGGGTTCATCTTTACGAGTAATTAATTTTCAGAGAGGTTGAGTAACTCATCCAATGTCACACAGCCACAAGCGGCAAAAAATAACTGAAACCCAGGTCTATCTGCTTCCAAGGCCAGTCTTTTCAGAACACTGCTGCTATACACATAGCTGTTAGCAAGTCTGATAAGAAATGTTTAAGTACATGAAGTTCCTTTTCCTTCTCTATCTCTACTCCCAATTTATATTCTGAGCAGCATGATCTCACAACTCCCAAACACTGACCTCCTTAAGCAAAGTCATGTTCTGCAACTTCTTCTATGCCCTCCTTCCCATCAGAATTTGCCTGTTCTAGGTTCCATTCCCTCAATAAGCCAATATGCTTCATAAGGTTAAAGCTAGATAATCCATTAAATGAATTTATTTTAATGGGATCCTTATTTGGAGAATGCCTTCAATGGTAGTTTTCAATGTCCTAGTGGACCTTTCATATCACAGGGCCAGATACCTTCCTCATGTATGAAGGGCTGGTTCTGCCAAAGGAAGTTAACCAGGGTATAGAGCATGATTAGAGTTCATTTATTCCTGAAGCAGGTACCTACTTGGCACCTTACTCACTACGCCAGCAGTATTCTAGGTGCCAGAGATATGGGGGGGGATCATTAAAAATTAAATGTGTAGTATTCTCAAGTGGTGACAAATGCTATGAAGAACAACAAAGCAGGCTAGCAAAAATAGATCGGTGAGGGTAGACTGCCTCACTGAGAGTGATCAGGAAAAGTGATGTGGGAGAAGGAAGATGAAGGAAAGTATAAGAAAGCTCCGACGTTCTTCTTACAAAGTAGGAAATCAAGGAACACTGCTAAAAGCTGGTTGAACAAGAAAGAAGAATTTTACTATATTAAAGCCTCACTTAATGTCGATAGGTTCTACAACTTTAGGCAAAATGACATATAATGAAACCAAATTTACCATAGGCTAATTCATATATGTCCCTACGGCATCTTATCAGTGTTATAACAAAATGATTTGAACAAAATGGCATTTGAGGACCTGTTGTATTTAAAGTTACAAAGATAATCGGTACAAAAACTAAAAGTCCTAGAGGAGAAAGAGTAGGAAAAAGGGACATTGTAAGTGAGCTAAATGTTCATTTGTCACTTCTAGGAGTCAATAGAAACTGCTTAATTGGGAAAATAGGTTTTATCTCACATGCTAACTTTCACTGATGAGCGGTAGCTGCCTGGAGCTCTCCTGAGTAGGAATCCACATACCAGACCCTGGTCTTCAAGAAAGTGTGCTATGATCAGTTAATGAGTGCCATCTGCCATGGATGTAAAAAGGATTAGTGACAACACATAGGCCAAAAACTATCATCTTCACTTGGAGCAACACTGGGTCACCTGGATATGGGACGGCCAAGGACAGGGAGAAAACAGTAGCAATCGTAGGAATAGGTTGTATCAGTCAGTATTTAGAAAGAACACATGATGGTAAGGGGATTAGTAATATGATGGATTCTCATGTTATACTTTTAGTTTGAATCGACAGCATTCTGAAATATACAAAGGAGATAAGCTGTAGAAAAGACTGACAAAAACCAGTGAGCTTTACATCTCTAATGTAAGAGTCATGTGTGTTGGGTTTCAAACCCTGACTTTTCTGTGTCTTACAGAAGAATTTAAGCATTAGCGTTTCTAAGACATGTGCCTTTCTTGGCTGGATTGTATCCAGTGACCCATTTAAAACCACTGAAATGTATTTTGGGTATTGGAAGCCTTGTACAGAAAACTTACCATTGGTCCAATAAAGCCCTCCCTGCTGTACCAATTACCTAAACAGAGGAAGCCGAGATACCAGGGTCTCAGCTGTACCATCTCGCCAAATCCTGGGAACACAAACAAAGCTTGAAATCTTGTCTCTAATTAAATCATGTGGAGCCTGGTGACTTTGCTGGCCTCCTGCTCAGCAGAAAGCTATGTGAAACTCTGAGCAGGCTCCCTTGGTGGCTAATGTCTCTAATAAAGACATAACCTCCAGCCTGTGTCTCTGCTCCCCAGGACAGGCACCAAATGAAGAGAACAGGAACTCTTGTGGTTATCGGAGGGGCACAGTTAGAGAGCTGCCTGCTCGCTAAACAAGGCAACTGTGAAACTCTACATTCCTTCATACCCTAAGTCCTTCTCTGCCTTTGTGAGAGGTGCCCAGAAAGATAAGTATTGCAAAGAGCTCCACACAAAAGTTCTCATTCACCTTCCAACTCTGATACATTTATTTACTCATTTAACCAATATTCTGCCCAACACTGTGCTGGATGATAGGTAACCAACTCACTCCCATTCCAGTATCTGAGACTCCACCAGTAGCCAGGGCAACTCACTCTACAGCCTTAATTCCAATGGGTATTAATTGCTTCCAGTGCAGCCAGACAGGCTGCCCCTATGCTGAGGATCCCATTGCCCATGTGGGATAACTAGAGGGGCTCTGCCCCAAACACCTCTTCCTCTTGGTCCAGGAACCCTAAAATTAGACGCTCATCCCTGTAGATTCCTTATTAAATGCTCCTGCAGAAATGGCTGGGCACAGTTATCAGCCATCAGTACCTTAGGATGACATGTTTCCAGGTGAGAGCCTACTGTGTGCCATGAGCTATGCTAAGTGGCTTAAGTCTATTCTGTAATCCTCAAAACACTCTAGCAGGGTCCAACCATTCAACACACATGTGTGCGTGCATATACACACATATACATACACAACTTTTGAGGACCTAGTAAGTACAGGTCATTGTGCCGAGGTGGAGGATGGTTTGGCATGTAATAGATAAAGGTAAATCACATTTGGCCCTGTGCACCATAAGAACTACAGGAGTGATAAGATACATACATAAACAAGTGAAATTCAGTATAGAGTGAATTTATTGCCATGACAAAGGCACAAAGTATTAGGTCTGGGATTTAGATATGCTAAAGACCAGGCTAGGACCTAGTCATTCATTCAACACATATTTATTGAGCACAAATGGACTCATTCATACAAGAGACCATGCAGGACCAAATACTTTAAGCAAAAATAAAAACAACAACAACAACAACAATAAAAGCAGGATATGCAAGTAAGGGGCAAAGAAGAAGACTATGAAGAGAACCATGGAAATTCAGTTTAATGAGGTTTATAAAAAAGGAAAATGAGATATAAAATAATAAACATCAGTAGGAGCCAGATGATGGAAGATTCTGTATGTCACACTAGAGAGTTTGGACCTTATTCTACCATCAATAGGGAGCTATAGAAGGTTTAGATAGAAAGATTATATCAATTGGAAATAGATGTGATCAAAACTCTGCTTTCCAAAGGTTAATCTTACAACAATGTATGGAAGGAATTAAACTAAATGTAAATCAGGTAGGAGACCAGCAAGGAAATTACTGAGTGCTATAAGAGGGAATAGGAGCATGAGTTAAAAACATGACAGCAGAAACAGAGAGGAAGATAATGTTGGCATTATTGGGTTCTGAAATAGGCAACATGAGCTCCTTAAGCCCAAGTCCTCAGTAATGTTTTTACCAAGTAGATTAAATAGTGCCTGGCACAGAGTAGGCACATGATACTTGTCAGAGATAGATAAATGGATGATTGAAAGAAGGAGGAATTAAAGACGGTTGATGTTTGGAGCTAGATGTCCAGCAACACCTTTGGAACATATTTGAGAATGTGAACCATGATGGAACCATGTTGTTGACTGAAGGAGATGGGAGATAGAAAATACCTGGAGCATGGGCAGGCTTGGAATTTGTCAGGAGAAGAGCAGAAGGCAGGAATGGAGAACAAGGGAGGATACTAGGCTGCCTCTCAGAAGAGGGTGTACAGAGTTGATACCCTCTGGTTTTGGGAGGTGGCTGACCCCAGCAAGGACCATCAAGTGAAAAGGAGGTTGATAAGCATTGCATCAGGACAAGTGCTGGCATGAGACAATGGTTCCAAGATGAGTTTGCAGAGAGAATTCCAACAGGCCTGTGCAGGAATTCTGATTATGCCACTTAACTAGGTTACATTATTAGAAATTTCTAGATCTTGATTTGTTCATCATTAAAAAGAGATAATCCTACCTAACAGGGTTACTCACAGAATAAAAGAGATGGCAGTCAACTCCCCAAAACTCTCACTCACCAAAAACTTGTAGTCTGAGATGGTTACTGGGAGGAAACTGCCCACTCAGGCCAAATATTCCTCTTGTGGCCAAATATTCCATGTTTTGAACAATAAGATGTGGCAGAAATGACACATAGCCAGGATTCTTTAAGGAACAGGTGAACTGTCTGCTCACTTTTCCCCAGCCAGGCACTGGATGCAGAAGATCCTGGGGTCTCACAGGATGCAGAGCAGCACCTTGGACAGGGCCTGGGTAGCAAACCATTGTGTGAAAGAAAGCTGCCCTGGGACCAGAGCTCCAGTATCGGAGAGTTGTGTGGACAAGAAATAAGCTTCTTTGGTGTTGAACCACTGCAGTTTTGTGGTTTCTTTGTCATACTAACAAATAAATGGAGCAAGGATTACTAAATAAAGAACAGATGAAGTGTGTATCACTCTACTCAGGATAAGGACTTCATAAACAGTAGCCAGGAATAAAAAGAAGAAAGAAAGGAATAGAACTTGTGATGATGAGCAGAAACAGTGGTTCACTCAGGGAGACTGGCTTTGAGAAAGGTCTAAGATCTATGCGGTCTGGCTCCTCTTTCTTTCCTTAGGAGCCTGAAGCACAATTGTAAATAGTAGTTATCTTTGAGGACCTAAAGAGACAAACATCTTCATAGAAATGAATAAATAGGAGTTCATGGGCTTCCTGAATCTATATTTTTACACACCCCATGCCCCCCACACACACAGGTGTTCACCCATTTCCCCACTCCCAAGCCAGATTAAAACATTTGGCTTGGAATTTAGAGCTGCTGATAACCTCCTACACCCTCGGCCTACAGCCCATTTCCCCCACCTCTTCCCTGTGATATACAGAATGATGACCCCTTGAAAGATGTCTACATCTCAATCCCCAGAACCTGTGAATGTGTTACCTCACCTGGCAAAGCGATTTTGCAGATGTGATTAAGTTAAGAGTCTTTAAAAAATTATCCTGGATTATCTAGGTGGGCCCAGTGTTATCACAAGGGTCCCTATAAGTGAAAGAGGGAAGTAAGAGGTTCAGCATGATAAAGAAGATTTGGTGATAGAAGAAAGATCATAGAATCAGAAAGAGACCTGAAGACACTATGCTGTTGGCTTTAAAGAGAGAGGAAGGAGCCACTAGCCAAGGAATACCGGTGGTCCAAGGAAGCTGGGAAAGGCAAGAGAACAGATTCTTCCCCGGACCCTCCAGAAGGAACCAGCCTACCAATAGCTTGACTTTAGCCCTGTGAAATGGATTTAGGACTTCTGACTTCCAGAAATGGAAGGTAATAAATAAGTGTTGTCTGAAGCCACGAAAGTTGTGGTGCTTTGTTACAAGAGCAATAAGAAACTAATACATCTCCCCAGAACCAGCCCCATGACCTGGCTGCTGGGATCCTCCCTGCCTTGGCTTGCTACACTGGCCACACAGAGATAAGAAGCTACTCTGAGTTCATAAAGCCTTAGACCCTAGAGCAGAGGAGCGAGTTGGGTTGCTGATGTGCAGAGCCTCTTCATAGCACAGATGTCCCATTCTGTGATCCAGCCATTATCCATCATGGGCCAAACCAACCGTGACAGCACACTAGATAACTACCAGCTCTATTAACTAGGAAATGACTTCTCAGCAACCTAAAGGATTTCACAGTCATCATATTGCTAATCCATTAATGGGAATGCTTGACATTTTTTTCTTAAGTTCTTCACCAGGTAGCCAATTAGGCAGAGGACATTGGAAGATAATATTTTTATTGAGATTTCTATATTAGCTAGATTTGTTTCATGTATTAAGCAATATAATGGGTGATTTTCCAAATTCACTTCATGTTTTAAAAGACTATAATGAGCACATAATTCACCTAGATCCACATAACACCTCAAGTGGAATCGAGTGAGGCCTCTCCATCCTCCTTTCATTGCTAAATAGGGGTAGCAAGGTAGGGCATGTTATAGGTGGAATTCATGCCCCAAAACTTATATGTTGAAGTCCTAACCCCCAGTACTTCAAAATGTGACTGTATTTAGAGATAGGATCTTTACAGAGATAATTAAGTTTAAAAAAGGTTATCAGAGTAGGCTCTAATACACTATGACTGGTGTCCTTATAAGAAAAGGAAATTAGGACACAGACATCCACACAGGGGAGACCATGTGACAATGCAGGCAGGAGACAGCCATCTACAAGCCAGGGAGAGAAGCCTCAAAAGAAAGAACACAAGCTGAGATAGGTTATGTTGGAGAACAGCTGCAATTGATAAAAGCTATGGGAGCTTCCAAGAAGCAAGACCACCTCACCACTGGATTTATGGCTTAAAATAGCAAGAGATCAGCTCAATCCAACATGGCGACTAATTTCACCTTGTGGTAACCCCTAGCCTCATTACCTGCTCCTTGTAATACATAAGCATGCTAAACGACACACCCCTCACCACCATGGTTAGAAATGGATAGCACACATAAAAACACACATAGCCAACTGAGCTCCTCCAAGAAATCTCCACCCCTTTCCCAGGAAGTTTGAACATGCCTCCCCTATTGAATACCCTGTACCCCAATTAGATGAACCTCAATAAAGCAAGCAAATTCCACCAAAATGGGGCTGCTCTGCCTATAGAGTAGCCCATTCTCTGTCTCTTTGCTTCACCAATAAACTCACATTCACTTCAAACTCTATGCTGGTTTATATCTGAATTCTTTCCTGTGCAAAGGTAAAACCCACAGTGTGTCATGGATCCTCAACTCCCTGGACACCCAGAACACCTGCATCAGAGTGACATCTTGATGGTGAACTTCTTGCTTCTAGAACTGAGAAAACAAATTTCTATTGTTTAAGCTGCCCAGTCTGTGGTACTTCGTCATGACAGCCCTCTCAAACTAATACAGGGGCGGTATCTTTATCAGCACCCTAGAATGATTTCTCTACTCAGCAGATAGCCAGAATTAATGCACTAAAATCTTGTTTCCAATATATTCAACCCGTTTATAAAAGTAGCAAACTGATATCTTAAGTTCTGTTCATTGCGCCAACTAATTAGGCGAAAGGAACCAATATTGTTTAAGCACTTGCTATACCTCAGGCACTGTAAGAGGCTCTTTACATCTGTTATCTCATGTAATCCTCACAGGAGACATTGTTATTCCATAAAACAAAAGAACAGGTGAGGAAACTAAGGCTTAAAGCAGTTGACTGTCCTGCCGGAGGCCACAAGGATGCTTTGTGAAATTGACATCAAAATTCAGCACAGCTTCTCCACACAGCTGCATGTTATCTTTGTACTGATAGTGGTATAAGTCTCCCAAGGAGGCATGATGGTTAACATAGGCCTTCTTCTGGCTCCTTGGAGCTTGGGGACTATTTCTGGGGAGGGGATGCAAGAACAGTAAGAGGATGAGAAAAACAAAAACATTCTTTTTCATGTATACATAGGAAACAAAAATTTGGCTGCCTATTGAGAGGGTACACGCATCACTTCCGCTCCCCTGGTAATGCTGCTGAAGCCTGCTGCTTGGGGAGTGCGATAAACAAGTTGTAATATATTAGCGTGAACAGTTGCAGCATGCTCCTATAGCTGGCAGAAGTCCTGAGAAATGGTTTTTATGGCACCGATCTCCTTGGAGACTTTAAATAACAGCCTAAAATGTATGGTACAGAGATCACAGTGTTTATTACTTTAGTTTCTGCCTCGTGTTCTGCAATTTATAGTTTTCCTGATAAATTGGGATCCATCCAGCTGGTACATATTATGTGGGATGGTGGAATTGTCTCTTCTACGTTGAAGGATTAGAAATGGGCAGATGCCTTGATTGGGTAATAACAGCACCAGCCCAAGCTGTGAGTGTCAGACAGGTCCCAGGCTGTGAATTTGGGCTCATTTTAAAGATAAATGGGCTTCCACAGTAGGACTGCACCCCTTCCTCCAACTACGAATGCCTTCTAATCCCAGAGGAGCCAGGCACTGAGCTAGTAATCTCATACTGTCATCAGAAGCTGGCTAAAAGCAAACAAATTCAGCATACTTCTTTGGGGACTACAGGAGGTGGTAAAGGGGTCTCTACTAAAATATTCAAAGTAAAATTATACTCAGAATCTAGGAATAGAAGGGTAGCTTATTATACAGAACCTATGAGTACACTGTTCCCTATTTTCCATGGACGAAATTAAAATAGAGTCTGCTTTTAGTGGCTGTGACTGCTCTATAGACAATTAATTTGACGTTTGAAGTCAGATTTTACAGGTCACGAACAAGAAATCTATGAGAGAAAGCTGCGAATTTGTGTTCTGATTTTCAGTTGATCAGTCTGTTGGCTTAAAATTATTTTTTAGAAAGGAAAAGGATATTAATTAAATTGTGTTGTTTTTGTTTTTGATGTTTCAGTGTTTTTAAAAATCAAGCTAATATGCAGGAACAGTAACTTTCTTTTCAGCTGAAAGTCTGGTATAGATTTTAGCATTTGGACGTTGAAGCCCTTTCATATCCCATCTGGCTGCTAATCTGCAAAAGATGAAGGATTTACACAAAGGGTCTCAACTCTGAAGTGTCATTAAGTTCTATTGGGTCGATAATTCTTGAAAATGAATTCAAACAACAAAGCTCAATAATTCTATAGACATGGTTAGCCTGTTTCTGTGGAGGAAAAAAAGAGAAAATGGAAAAGATATGAGTTGGGTATGAGAAATTGGAAAATGGTTAGAAGAAACCTTCCCCCAACATCCCCCATACCATAAATTCTAGATCTTCCTTTGAGCTCAAAAGGTGCCCAGTTTCTGTAGTAAGAAATGTTTTCCACTGTGTGCATGAAATTCTCAGCTCAGTCCTGGATGGCCAAGTTTCTTCCTAATGAGTCTGGCCCTAAGATAAGTTAATGTCCCTGTATAGTCATTGGGCCTCCTGGAAATGACAGGGGGATTAAATGGACCTTCAGTGTTGAGAGAGAGCTGCTGCATCCCATGCCTCAGTAACACCAACTGCTGCTACAGAACCACTCAGAGCCAGTTCTGTTAAAGGCCCATGCCTGGTCAGGTACAAGGTTTTGAACATCCTCACCAGGGTTTTATTGAGGATCAAGTTAACAAAATTTGAGAAGTGGAAAGACAGCCTGGATTGCTTAATGTTTTATAACCTACAGCAAGATTCTCAATGATCTTATCTCCTGGAATAGATTTATTTTGGCAATAACTTCTCTGAATGCAAAAGTCCCATGTGCAATGGCCAGAGAGAGAGGGGAGGGGAAAATTGACAAAATAGGGGCAGAAGGAAGTGGTGATTGGCCTAAATGGGCTTATCTAAGTGCCTGTCAGGAAGCACTTCTCCTGGATCCTATTATTCCCACACAATCCCAAGAGGTAGGAACTGCTACTATTATTCCCATTTTACCCAATAGGAAACTAACACTTAAACAAAATGACTCATTCCAAGGTACACAAGCAGTAAGTGATGGCAGGAAATCTGCCTCTACTGTGTACATTGAAGTTGTAGGGATACTCTTTGCTGGAGTTCACCAAGTTCAACCAAGCAACCAAGCAAAGTTCACCAAGCAACCTGAGACCCACCTGTGGGAATGTACTTCACTCATCATTAGGGACTGCCTGGAGGGTGACGCAATATAGACACATTCAAGTATCAAGACCTACCAATGCATCTATCTACACACAAGAAAAGACCCACTGACAGCACAAGCATCTCACAGCTGAAAGCTAGATGACTTACAATGGCCATTTTAACGTTGCTGTGGGACCATCTAGAGTGGAGCCAGTTCTTTAAAAACATCCTTCTTTGTGATATTTTTAATAACCTTCCCACCCTTCCCTTGCCCCAGTTATCTCTCAATGGCTAATCCCTTCCTCCTGTCACTGGTTCCTCTCACCCTGAACACTTCCAATTACTGAGCTGTTAACCGGAATGAAACAACCTCACAGACCCTCCGGGGTAAGCCCAGAGAAATGGCAATCGTTGCTGCAAGCAAAAGATGGCCTCATCATAAAAGAGAACAAATCAAAAACGCACAGTCTCACGCCCTGGTTACTTCTCAGAGGCAAGCCAGTCATCTGTTGGAGCAATAATATTTCTTTCTTTTTCCTTTCTTTCTTTCAAGTAAAATTTCCAGCCATGGTTGTAAGGATAGATAAACACAGCCAGGAAAACCATTAAAATTACAACCAAGAGCTTGAAAGGCTAGGGGTCCTTCAAGCTCTCACAGTGACATAAAGTAGCCACTTCCTGAAGAAGGAAGAGGACTCCTGTGAAGATAAGGCTCTGTTCATTAGCAGCCATGTCTGGCCTTCCAACCCAAAGCCAAACTTACCCACCAGTGGAGAAATAAGGGAAAAAGGTTACGTGTCAAGGCCTTTGTGGCTGTATCTTGCTCAGAGCCCAGGTTCCCCGTTGCTTTTCTTCCTAGTGAAGGATTAGTTTCTCTGAAGATGGGATTTTGGGGAGGGACAGTTTGAAAGGCTAGTTATCTACTCATATCAGAATGGTAAAGAAGTACAAAGACCTATTCCCAAAAAGGACCCTCCAGCCTGATATTCTTCCATTAGCTGCTCCCACTCTCTTGGCTTTTCCTTGGAGGGACAGTATGGGATGGTCCTTCCAACCTTTGGAGTTCACTCTGGCATGAATTCAGATTACGTGTACGTTGCTTCAGCAAAGACTCTGTGGAGCTCTCATGATGTACCATTCTTATCCTTTTGCTCCAATTCTGGGTTCATCAAACTATCCTATAGTCCTAACTTGATGATTTTAATACCAGGAGAAGATTTCTCTGAAAAGTGCTTATGTTTTTTATTTTTTACTTTAACAATAAAACCCAGACAACAATTTTATTGGTGAGTTCTAATAAACATAGAAGGGTTTCCCATTGCTCACAAGGTCAAGGCCAGATCCTTAGTAGGTCATATTACATTATGACCAGGTTCCTGCCCTTTCCTCTGCCCTACTCCCTCTACTCTCTGCCTCCTACTTTAAACATTGATACATTGAACCACTTGTGGTCATTTATTCACCACCCAACACTGAGTGGGACCACCTCTGTGCCCAGCACAATAGTTCTCTGCACAGTGACTTTTGTGTGTACTATTTCTTCTCTTACTAACTTCCCTCTGGCTTTGCCAAGTTAACATACATTTCATTTTTCATGGGCAGATTATCAGAGCTGAGATTCAGACATTGAGGAACAAGCCAGAAGGAAGATCAGAGAGGATCAGCAGGGAGGCTGATCTATGGGTTTCAGGGGAGCTTTAGGATCATGAAACCTAACCACAAAGATGGCAAGGGGAGACCAAAGATGGCTGCTTTATTTTTTGTCATCACTTGAAGCCCATTTTCTGCCTGTATTATCCTTCATATCTGTCCCCATCAATGTTTAAGGTGGTAAATTTGTTTTAGAAAAAGAAAGTGGGGAGGGGTTATAGTAATTTAACTCAGTCTATGTATTTCACTCACAGTAGTGTATAGATGGAAATTTTATAAAAATTTGATTGACATTAAATAATACAAGATACCGTTTTGCATTCATGAGATGAGTAAAATGCATACAATGTAATAGCAAAGATGTGCAGAAAAAGTGAGTTCTTCCATACATGCTGCTGAAGGTTCTGGGCCTTTTGGGAGAGCACTCAGCTTAGCATTTCCACCTGTTGGCATCTTCCCTAGAGAGAACCACCATATGCTCAAGGGGAACTCACTGTGCAGAGAACTGCTGTGCCAGGCACAGAGGAGGTCCCACTCAGTGTTGGGTAGTGAATGAATGACCAGGAGTGGTTCAATGTATCAAAGTTTAAAGTAGGAGACAGAGATTAGAGGGAGTAAGGGCAGAGACTCACCATGTGCCCAACTCCAAATTAGGATACTCATGGTAGTAATGTCACAGCAAACATTGCAAACAATCTAAATGTCCATCAGTATAGAAAAGACTATATAAATTCCAACATGCCCCAAATATGGACTAGTCTTTGAAATGCATAAGATATATGTGTACCACATGAATACATCACCCATGTAAACTCCATGAATTCAGGAGTTTTTATTTCTTCTGTTTGTTGTCCAATGTACTCCCAGTAATTAAAGACAGTGCCTGGCACCTAGAAACCATCCAATAAGTATTTATTGAATAAGTGGAAATTGAGTAAAAAAGTATGTTACAAAATATGTACAGTATACTTTTATATGTGATCATTTGTATTGGAAAAAAGAAAAACGGTAGTATTTTCTATGAATACATGTACATGTGTTAATGCTCAGGAAAAGATCTGGAAAAAACACAAACTGGAAATACACTAGGGGCAGAGTAGGGAAGGTCAATAGAGACTTTAGCTTTAATGCTAATGTTAATGTTTTCATTATTACAAGGAAAATATTCACATATTAGTTAGCTAATAAAAAATTAATTTAAACATTTTTAAATGCATGATTAAAATTATGATGCTTACTTCTGAGAGGGAGGAAAACAATTAACCCAGTGTTCTTTTATTTTTCTCTGTCTAGAAATGGGATGAGCCCCAGATTTTGAAAATAGAACCTAGCCTGCGTGTGCTGGAGAATCAGGGACTAATACCAGAGCAGGAATCAGGTCATCTCAGGGCAAAGTGGTGCTGTGGAAATCAGGAAGAAGAAATGGGTCACAAAAATTTTACTTAGATAGAAAAGTAAGGGATAAAGAAGAGAAATGGATTGTAAAAAAAATCCAAAGTAAGGATGACTAGCACTGTTGCGTTACCAGCAGATGGACTATTTGTGAGAAAGACCTTGCTTTGCTAGGAGACTAGAAGTCAAATCCCAGTTTTACTATATTACCTTTTTGAGCTTGCCTCCCAAAGCCTCTATTTCCACATCTGTAAAATGGGGTGATAATGTCTATTTCATAGAGTTATAAGAAATAAAAGAAACAATGTATATAGACCACAGGGCACATGATAGCCTCAGAATAAATAGCAGTTGCCCATCCCCCTGTCCCCTCTCTGAGGGAACAAAAGAAAACAATGCGTAAAGGGGAGAGGTGAGAGGAACATGCCTGACCTACCAAGGGATTTGCTTCACCAGATCTCCGAAAAACTCTAAATGATGACTTTGCTGATAACTAATCCTTGATGAGATAGCTCTTTGCTCACCTGGATCTTGTACACCATCAAAGAAAAAAAATCAACCTGCTGGACACTAAGAAAGGAATACATGATTAAGCAGTGTCATAAGTCTTTTTCTTGGATCTCTAAGTGTGAGAAGATGAAGAGAAAAGAAAAGAGACAAAGTTTTTTCCTGGAAGAAGAAGTATGACTGTCAAACTTGATTATGAACTCCCTAGTCTTCTTCTCCTGCTCTCCATGATGAGGATGCCCCAGCATGTGCTGGAAGTAGAGGGCATTAGGGAGAGAAGAGGAAGGGCAAGAACAGCAACTAGAGAGGGGCCAAAAACCCAGGGCCCCTGTCATACTGCTTCCACATGGTGCCAGAGCACCTAGCCTCAGCGGAACAGCTCTGCCATTATTATGTCCCATCCACGTGGTGCCAGAGGCTTGAATAACTGCCCAAACTTTTCATGTTGTGTTTCCATGAGTGGTTGTCAAATGACCCAGCCATTCTAGAGAATTAGAAAAAAACAAGAGGAAAGAAAAGGATTTCCCCCTCATGTGCCTTTCCCAATAACCTCCCAGAAAATCTATATACACATCCTATCTCAGAGACATTTTTACCAATCCTCCAGAGTACCTTACATTTCATTACATTATATACAAACACATGGTGACATTTAGGTAAATTTTGATGATGACATGGAGGTTACGAAAATGAGTTCTGGAGCCTAACTACCACAGTCCATCCTGCTTTTCCATGTGTTAAGTTGTGTGGCTTTGAGCATGTCTCTTAGTTTTTTTGGTGGCTCAGTTCCCTCACCTGTAAAATCATAAAATGTGGATAATAGTAGTACCTACTTTATTATTACAACCTACATCATAAGTTTACTTTGAGGACTAAGTGAATAGACATAAAGCTATTAAAACAGTAGATTCCACTAATGCAGTTGCATAGATAGACATATAGTTAGAGCTCGGTAACTATTAGTTATCATCATCATTATTAATATTAACAATTTAATATCACAAAACTGTTAGGGATCATATGAAAGTATCCAATCCCTGCACTCTGAGTATTGTTTTCATCTTTTCATCCGTCATTCTCTGGTCTCACTTAATTCTATGATAGCCCTCATTTGTAGGATACCCTTGAGTATCTGTACATACATTATTTATCTATGGCTTTTAGTAAGGCTGATAAAGTATAACTCAGTAACCACATGTCTAAGTTTTTTCTTGGATAACCCAATTTTATTCTTTTTTCATAAAAGGCCTTGATTTGCTAAATCATAGCTTAATGAGATTTAATGTTGTATCACTGAAAGATTTTCAAATACATAATTTTATAAATCAAGCAGAGATCTTTTGGTCTTGACTTTTCATTCTGAAAAATGGTTATAACAAGCATATGTAATTTTAAAACAATAAGTTCTAATGATTCCCATGTCAGTAACAACACATCTAAGAATTTTTTTTAAAAAGTGGCAAAGGCTTTTGACCTAGAGATTCGCTTCGTTGCTAAGGAAGCTGGTTTGCAGCTTGGTCAACAGAGTGCTTTGTGCAGGGTGCCAGCAATTAGAGTACAGCCTTTCTGATTCACACTAACGACCACGAGACCCACCGAACACATGATCTACTGACTTTTGCTTATTAGTGAGAATGTGAAGAGATGAGATGAAAACAAACTGGCTATTTTATATATTACAAATATGAAAAACACATCTGAATGTTATTTGTACTTAGTTATTTTCCAATTTAGGATATTTCATGCCCAAGACATTTGAGAATCCAAAGCTTCTTTAAAACAAAGTAAATTTTGTCATCCATGCTATTAGAGTGTGGAGGGGTTCACAGGAAATTATTAAATTGACTGGATCTCAACAGAAAAATACTGAAAGAAACTACTCTTCAGGTTTTGAGTGAGAAAACCCAGATGCTCCATTCCTGACTGTCGTGGAGCTGCTATATGGCTTCAAGTATATCACACATTTATTTTTACAATTGGACTGCAAGACCACTGAGCTCCTTCGGTGCCTACCAGTCTATGAATTATAAGAATGCTCCATTTGATTTTAAAAGAAATCCTGGTACTGGGTATAGACATTATTTCACTACTTTACCTTATTTAAATTGCCCTCCTCTCCCAAAAGTCCTTCTCTGGATTAAGGCAGAAAAAAATCCACCACCTGTCAACCCATAAAGATCCCCACTATTCACCCATGGACATGAAGTCCCCTACACTAGAGCCATGCCTTTGCAATCCATTCAATTCAACTAATGTATAAATGGCTTGAACTTACCATGTTCTCCTGGGCTCTACAGAGATGGTCTTGCCTTCAAACCCTGAGAAGAAAGATACATAAGTTCATAAACACTTCTGCCTTGAGACTGGTAAATTCTACTGGAAAGATACAAGGTAATCAAAGAGCTTGAGAAAGACAGCAATTCTAGGGCGCTCTGGGGACATGCCACAGAGAAGATGGAATTTGGGAGTTAGAGAAGTTGAAATGAGTTGGCAGGGCATTTTAGGAGGAAAGGCTGCTATTGTAATAAATAGATTCAAAGGAAGGAGGTATAATGAGTTCAATAGTGTCCCCACCCCCAAAGATATGTCCATGTTTTAACTTCTGGTATCTGTGAAAATGACTTTCAGAAACAGGGTCTTTACAAATGTAATTAAGTTGAGGATCTCAAGAAGATATCATTTTAGGCTTAGGGTGGACCCTAAATCCAATGACACTTATCCTTCTAACAGATAGAAAAGGAGAAGACATAGAGAAACAAAGGAGAAAAGGCCATGTGATGATGGAGGCAGGGGTTAGGGTGTGCAGCCACAAGCCAAGGAACACCAGGAGCCATCAGAAGCTGGAAGAGGTAAGGAAGAATTCTTTCACAGAGCCTTCAAAGGGAGTTCAGTCCTGCCAACAGCTTGATTTTGGACTTGTGGCTTTCAGAACTTTGAGAGAGCAGGATTTTTGTCATCTGGTTTATGATAATTTGTATGGAAGCCCCGGGAACTAACAAAGGAGATGTTTTCAGGACAGGAATATGAGTGGGCCCACATGGCTGTCTCTTGAGTGGTAGTTATTGGAGAGATGGAGACTAAGGAAAGAAAATAATGAGAGGATTAGACTCTGAAGAAAGGTTCATGGAATGGAAAAACAAAAGTATTTGAGACATAGTAGGAGTATCCAAACTAGACAATTAAGGTCTCATGATGGGCTTGCAGGGGAAGAGATTAGAGACAGGGAATTATCACAAAATTTTCCAGAAGGAATAACAAAATTAAATGGAAACATTGGTGACAGAGTTGAGATCTAGCAGATGTTGGGCTAAGGATTTTGTGATTAGCTGGATGGGTTAGGGAAAAGGAGAGTGAAGTCTAGGCAATTCTTATGGAAGCTTGAGGGTTCAAACATAGCGGAAGAGGCCAGCATAAAAGAGCAGTGTTTCATCAGAGAAGGAGAAAGAAAATTAGTGGAGTACCAGAGGAGGCTGGAGACTGGGGTAGGGGGCACTGTCTAGCTTTGTGGGCAACAGATTTAACAGAGAGTTTGGTCATTAGGCAACTGATGGTGGTTTTCAAGAACCAAGTAGCTGTGATATAACAGGATGGTGATACACATTATAAAAGAATATGAAATGAAATCGACATATCACATGTAATGTACTGCCTTAAGATTATTCTTACAAAAGAAGGTAATGTGTAAAATGTAACGTAGTAAAGCAGTATGAGGAAAATGTGCTCTGGACTTCGATCAGCCTTCAGCAAGTTAACACACTACCCCCAAAGAGCCCCTGCTAACCTGCAAATGACATGGGAAATAGTTATTCATAGCATAAATATGTTCACCAGATGAGCAAATTGTCACACAGAAAGAGCTATCACTCAAGAAGGGTGCCTGGGGAACTGGAATATAGCATGAATTTGTATTTAACTAGAAAAGACATCAGACAAGGATAGCTTATGTTTCAACAGAGTGTATAGCTGATGATCCTAGAGAGCCAGGGGTTGGGGGCTGGGATAGCATGAAACCATGGGAAAGCTAGAGGTAGAAAGTGGAGATGAGGTAGAGCAAGCCAATGTGCCAAATGACAACTTTGCCTACTTTGCCATTCTGTCTAGGGACAGCTTCTGCCTTGTGGGTCCTCCAGGCACTCAGTGATTTGTTCTGGTAATTATCTAGCAAGTACCCTCCAAAGAGAATTCAAGGAATGGGTAATAATCTGAAAGTACACACTGCCTCTGATTTCTAGGCCTTTTCATACCCTCAAGAGTATTTTTCAAGGGTGTTCAAAAAAGTGCAAGACAATTGCTTCTAGTCCAAGAAGATTTTGTGCAAAGATCCTCAGAGAGCATCAGAAGCAGAGAAATTTTAAGTGGACAAGACCAGAGGTCATCCAGCCCTGCTCTCAGCAGCAATGTGGGCCATTATCGGATATGTGTTCTATACAACAAACCCTCAGCTCCTCATTTCTTCCTTGTTGTTTACCACTTACATATTAGGGTCCATAGTGCACAATTCTTCTGCTAGTAGAGAATATCCAGAAATACAATGACACTTGTAAAGAAATATAAATATGGCTAGAAAATCAGGATATCTAAAGGCCATCAGAGAGATCTCTCAGCCTCTCCCCTTCATACCCCATGGACCCGGCTTTTTATCCTCAAAACTGGTAAGATTTACCGTAGTTTAAAATGTTTTCTTCAAAATTTCACAGACAGATTTGGTCGCTGAAGATTATATAGAGGAATGAGATATGAAAAATAGGTTGCCATTTTGTAGAAAATTAGACAATTCATAGTAATGGCTGACTTATTTATTGTAAGGTTTGAATGGAGACCATAAGCTGATGATCACATACAAACTCAGGGTTTCATGGAATGAGAAGGTGCCCCAACTGGCTGAAGTCCTGTGCAAAGAAGTCTTTAGGCTTGGCAACAAAGATTCTGTGACGATAAGAAATGAACAAAGAAGGGAGACAAATACCCCAACTTCAGAAGTCTTCAGAAACAACCATTCATCCAACAAGTATTTACAAACTTTCTGCCATGAGCTGGACATAAGGCTAAAAAGGCAAGGACCTCAATATGGGTTCAGAAGAAACCCAAAGATTCAGCCTTTATTACAGTATGAACCATGTTTAATGTGATGCTGCATGATGTTCCTCAAATGTGGAAAGAATTTTTCTCAAGTTTCAGAAGTGGTGAGACACAAGGGCAATGGCAGAAGCTATGGAAGAGATGGTAACAATGGCCCATGTAGTGGCGGGAGATAAGGAAGAGTCCAGCATCCCCTAGAAGTATGGGCCTGCATTGGAAGTACGAGAAGTAGACTCTGAGTTCTTGTCAAAATAAGGACTCTGGTTGTCCCATTCTCCCAAGCTTTGGTCCTGAACACACCTTCTGAGGGGTGGCTCCTATTTTTCCTTTCCAGTACCTCATCTCCCTTTTCCTCCTAAAAGAACCCCCATTTCTTCCAGAAAAGCCATTCCATGTGATTCAGATGAGGCTAACTCTGCCTTAGGTCTGACCTTTCAGAATACCCAACTCCCTGGTTTCTGCAACCAGATTAATCAGAGTCCTACCCTCTACTGTGAGAGCTCTCTTTCTGCTAGCCTAGAGAAAAAGCCTGTCCAAGAGTTAGACAGAAATGTGGAGCCATGAAGAAATTTCTGGAACTCTTGGATCGAATCTTACCCGAAAGCAGATTCTACCTCTGTACTTTTCACTACTTGATCCTTGTCTGCTTTTAGTCAGGTTTCTGTACTCGCAACTGCACAAACCCTGTGTAATACAAAACAAAGCATGCCGCAGGTACACTCCTAAATCAGGCTTTATGAGAAATAATCAAGAAGTGGGAGGGAGCCAAAGTCACAGAGTCCCATTGCCAAGCCAGCAATTCTGGGATCCTTTGAAAGACGCTCTGTTTAATGTACAGCCTCAAATTGCTCCCTTACCAGTAGCCCTGCTCAGTATCCAGCTCTTCTATTTATTTTTATGATTTTAATGACATTTATTAGGGTTTTTAATTACAAAAGTTATATATTTTATCATAGAAAGTGTTGAAAATAAAAAATGTATATATTTCCACTACCCAGAGGGAAATAGCATTGAATACTTTAACATACTTCTAGCTTTTTTAATGTGTATATATATATCTTTTTAAATTATTCTCCTCCTTTTTAACTTATATGCAACATGAACATTCTCCCAGATCAGTTAATATTTTAGTGCAATGTAACTTTAATGAAGCATAACATTCTACCCAACAGATGTGCAGTAATTTATTTAACTAGAACCCCACTGCCAAAATTTTAGGTTGCTTCCAGCATTGTACTGGGATACATAACATTAGAAGCTTTTACAGACAACTTCACTCTTAAGATATATGTCTTAGAACACAGTTGCTTATTAAAGGGTATGAACTTTTCAAGGTTTTTACAAATTTTTAAAAGACACCCAAAGAACTTCTCTCTTGGCCCTTTTGGTGGCAATGGGAAAGAAGATTCACTGTTAAGTTGTATTCCTCACATAATTTGAGGGTATATATTAGTTTCCTATTACTATAGTAACATATTGCCACACACTTTATAATTCATAGCACTCACTTACTGTCTCATTATTCTGGAGATAAGAAGTCTGGCATTCTTGGATGGGTCTTACAAGGCTACAAATCAAGGTGCTCTATCTGGATATTCTGGGGGAAGTTCCAGGCTCCTTCGGTTGTTAGCAGAATTCACTTCCTCACAGTTTCCAATGTGACTCCCTCCACTGTCAAGCCAACAACTGCAGGTGATATCTTCTTGCTCAGAGTGTCTCTCGTTTTCCTTCTGCTACACCTCTCTGACTCCCACCTAGAAAGTTTTCTGCTGTTAAGGGCTCATTTGATTATATTGGGTCCACTCGATAATCCCAAATAGTAACCCTATTTTAAGGTCCATAACTTTAATTCTACATGCAGAGTCCATCTAGGTATGTAATGTGATGTAGTGACATTTTCCAGGGTTTAGAGCATTGGCACTTTGGGAAATGGCCATCCTGCCTACCACAATGTAGAGCCACAAAACTGCACTGAACAGCTCTACCATCCAGAGTCACCTGACTAGCTGTCTTTCCTCCCACAGCAATGTTTGGGGGGACCGGTTCAGTCTTTTCAAGCATGGTATGGAGAATTGTTCTCTGCACACCTACTGTAAGTACCCCAGCAAGTTCCCAATTGGTCAAAAGGATTATCTTGCAAAACTTTCCAGTATCTCTTGTTGCTAGGAAACCACGGTCCCCATCCCTCAGGGGCAGGCTCTCCTCCAGGTTTATATGCAGTGCTATACCATTGTAATAAACTACACTTTGTCATGTGCTCAGGATGTTGCCAGTCAAAAAAGAACATAAAAATTTAAGTGTTTTTATGTATAAATATAAGCCTATGAATGGTAACTCTGCCCCAAACATATGTATAGATGTCTATGTATATGTAAATGTTATTGTGATCTATTAAGTTGGGTTTTCCCCTCCTTGAATCTAACTCATTTATTCCTTATTAGTTTTCTACAAAGGTTTTCTTCTCTATGGCTAATTTCGAAGGAAATAGTGTGAGTTTTCAGCAAAAGCAGTTTCCATGGTTACACTGAAGTCTTACTAAAAATAGTGCATGATGTAACCAGCCAAACTTTAACTACTAAAGCAACTAGACAAAATGGATCTGCATTTCTGTAGGAAGTTTGTTCTGTCGTTCAAGCTGTGGCTATTACACATGAAGAGAATAGTCTGAATTATTTTTAATGCCCGAGATTCCAGCTCCTCAAACACATTTGTGGGCAGCTCCCAAGCTGTTCAGGCTCTGGAATTATTTCTAACATTGTGTAAAGGAAAAAGGCAGAGAGACAGGAGAGAGGGTGCAGGAAGGGAAGTAGGGAACAGGAGGAAATAAGTACTTACCTGCTTCATTTTTCCCCAAGATAACATCTCCCTTTTTTCACAGTCCCTTTAAACTCACTGCCATGTTGCATAATATAAGGAAAAGGTGTTAACTTTCATTTGATTCTTCTACACCCTCTAAATTCCACAGCTAGCTACCTATTCATCCTTTTTCACTTTGTTTCGTGGGCTTTCTCTTGAGTGGTTGACTCAAGGTTTGGCACCAGAAGGAACTGCAAGAGGGGGACCCATTCGTTTCATTATTTCTCGTCCATTATTTCTGCTCACTCTCTTTTATACAACACTAGGAGAGTGCAGACACCTGATACTGAAACATCTTCCTTCTTGAGTGTGGTGTTCTTTATCCTTCTTATTTTTGAACTGTCACTCTGCACAGCTGGGTCTCTGTTTCCAATATCCTTGTTCCCCACACTTCCTATGTTCAGGAAAGAGAATCAAGAATGGCAGTCCCGCCCAGCCAGTGTGACTCAGTTGGTTGGTGCGTCGTTCCATGAGCTGAAAGGTCATGGGTTTAATTACAAGTCAGGGCGCATACCTAGGTAGCAATTCCATCCCAGGTTGAAGCACGTGCAGGGAGCAAGCAATAGATGTTTCTCTCACATTCATGCTTCTCTCCCTATCTCTCCCCCTTTCTCTTTCTCTCTCTCTCTCTCTCCCCTCCTTCCTCTCTCTCCCCTCCTTTCTCTCTCTCCCCTTTCTCTTTCTCTCTCTCTCTCTCTCCCCTCCTTTCTCTCTCTCCCCTCCTTTCTCTCTCTCCCCTTTCTCTTTCTTTCTGTCTCTGTCTCTCTCCCCCCACCCCCTCCTGGAATCAATAAATATATAGGGGGAAAATCTAAAAAAAATAATGGCAATCCCATCTACTTCCAAGACCATTCTCCCCTCCCCAAAAAAATTCTGAAGCCAGAAGTCAATGAGGAGGTTAAATCTTTCCCCTCTTGAGCACTATACTCAGTGACAGCCTCCATCTAATCACAATGCCAATTCTCCCTCCGAGACTGCATTTGTTATTTCTGCCACAATGTGATCCTCAGATGCCATTCTCTCTCCTTCCCCCTACAGTTGCTCAGGGGTCCCACTCCGAACAAAATTCCATCCCAAAAACAAGTTCTTTTCACTTGGTCTCCATCTGGAAAAGCCCCAGAAATATTCCTGGTTTCCTTTTGGAGCCAAAATAGCAATGCTTCTTTCTTATTAGTTTGGAGACTCAACAGGTCCCTCTCAGAAGAATGTCAGCATTTTATTGAGTTCATAACACTGGAGTGAGAAGGCTGGAAGTGATTTTTAGATAGCCATAGCTACTGTGTATGTTGGAAATTTCTTGAGGGTATTTTTATATCAGGGACACTGTTAGCAACTATAGGGCCAGAGCAATTTAAAAGTCTATGGATTATGCTCAACTGAACTAACATGGCAGTGTTCCTTTAAAAATGCTGTCTCCTTAAGTAACTGTTTTAGAAGTGCACTTGAAACTCACATTTTTAAATGGCTTTTTATGGCACACCTTTAAGATTCATTTATTTCTCATTTGCTTCTATGGAATACTAACTTCTGAATACAGTGTCAGAGATGGTACCGGACCTCGCCCAGGCACTCTCAGCAGGTTATGTATAGACAGTATAATCCAAAGACAAAGTACATGGAGAAGGAGATGCAGGGAGTTGAATGTGTTCACTTTCCTACAGTTTTATTTATTTACTTAGATACTTGAATGGAGACAGTCAGTGAAAGGGTTTCATTTGAGGGCCTAATTAAAGAAATCCATTTTAAAGAGAGATGGAGGCAAGAGGAGAAAAGATAAATGAGGAATGAAGGCCAATGTCATAGTGATAGTATTCTAGGTGTTCCAGGTAGGGGGATGGGAAGTAGAAAGAGCTTCTTCCTGCAGCAGATGCTTGTATTGAGAACAGGTGTTCGGTACAAAAGTCCCAGAGCAGGCGTTGTGCCAGGGATCATTACTGAATAACTGAGCCCCTCCGGACACACTAATTCCTCCTCTTCATTGCTCCCTGCCCAGCAATGCTATCGTTTGGTAATACAGACCCCATCAGTGGGCCCCTGCACCCTCTGGTTTCCAGCTGGGTGAGTCAGTGGGGAGTCTGTACAGGACATGTGTGGTGTAGGGGTGGGAAGTCAGTGAGGTCAGGACATTTATTTCCCTGGTTTCTTCATTGCCCAGTATTCATGGGCTGAACCCAATGATTGATCTTCCCCCCTAACCTCTTCAGACCTGGGAGTCTTAACAGGGTCACTACTAATAGCACAAGATTACTGCACTACTTCTTGTGGTTCCCACACCTTTAATCCCTGTGTTTAAACTGATCCAATTTGTGTTATCTATTTCTTCTTGGTACCCTGGTACTAGAATCGTTAGCCAATGGACCTTGTCTTAGTCCATTCAGGATACTATAACACAATACCATAGACTGGGTGGCTTATAAACAACGGACACATTTCTAGCAGCTCTGGAAGCTGAGAAGTCCAAGATCAAGGCACTGGCAGATTCGGTGTCTGGTGGTGAGAAGCCCACTTCTTGCTTCACAGAGGACATCTTTTCTCTGTGTCCTTACATGGCAGAAGTGGCAAGAGATTTCTCTGATTTCTTTCATGTTGTTTTGTTTTTTCAGCTTCACTGAAGTATCACTGACAAATAAAATTCTAAGATATTTAAAGTATACAGCATGATATTTGATATGAGCATATTGTGAAAGAAGCCCCCTATCAAGTTAATTAACACATCCTTCCTTCACATTTACTTTTTTTTTTTTTTGGTGAGAACAAATAAGTTCTACTCTCACAGCAAATTTCAATTAAACAATACAGTGTTATCAACTATAGTCACATTATAGATTAGATCCAACTCAGACCTTATTTATCTTATAATTGAAAGTTGGTACCCTTTTATCAACCTCTCCCTATTTCCCCACCCTCAGTTCCTGGTAACTCCTTTTTTTTGTTGTTGTTAGTTTTAAGATTACAAATATTAGTGATCCATGTAGCATTTGACTTTCTCCGTCTAGCTTATTTCACAGTATAGTGTCCTTCAGTTTCATCCATATTGTTGCAAGTGACAAGATTTCCTTATTATTTTTTATTCTGAATACTATTTCATTGAATATACAGGGTCTGGCACAAATAATGCCTCTTTTTATTACAAAGTCTTTTATTTAAAAATCATAAGTGTATAATTCTGTAACATAATAACACTCAAGAATACTGTATGACATTTTAGGTGAAATGTTCAAATTAAAACTATAAATTATTACATCCATATTATTACCCTACCAACCACTCTCAAGCAGATGTTACTTCTGCTGGACCCTGTATATAGCATATTTCCTTGATCCATTTATGCATTGACAGACACTTAGGCTGTTTCCATATCTTGGCTACTGTGAATAACATTGCAATCAACATGGGTGTACAGCTATCTCTTTAAAATAATGGTTTTGTTTCCTTTTGGATATATATCCAGAAGCAGTATTGCTGAATCATATGGTAGTTCTAGTTTTAATTTGTTTAGCAAACTTCTGTTTTCCATAGTGGCTGCACCAGTTTACATTCCCATCAACAATGCACACAGCTTCCCTTCTTTTCACATCCTTGGCAACATTTGTTGTCTCTGGGCTTTTTATAATAACCATGGAGCCTCTTTTATAAGGGCACTAGTCTTATTCATGAGGGTCCTGCCCTTGTTACTTAATAACTTCCCAAAGGCCTTATCTCCTAATACCATCACATGAATTTGATCATCTCATGACACTCGATCATCCCATTCCTTGAGGGTGTTCCCTATGAGAGTTGAATATTAAAAAAAAAAACACTGCTTCAGAATAAGGAAGCATATGAGAGACCTAAAAGGGATCACAAGAAAGGGACACAAAGTATGTGATTAACAGCACCTAGAAATAAGCAGAGAGGATGAGCATAATGGTAGAAGTCAGGAAGAGTCATTGGAAATAGATATAAAATACAAACATTGGTTAAAACACAGGAAAAGGAGAGTGAGGTCATTTGGATGTCTCAAAAATGTTATTTCAGTAGTGATTGTATTATCAACATTAAGCCCAGTTGCTCCACATTTCCACATTATTGTTTGTCATTTTTAGAGACATATTCCCAACATGTCATTCCTTAAAAATAAGTTGAATACTTTGGGACACTCTGATGCATTGTTATTTAACCTGATGATGATGAAAAATACCATGATTCCTCTTGCCAACCATTAAGCTCTTATTTTGCTCAAGATGCTCAACTAAGCCCTTTGCAGTCTTTAGAAATGGGCATTGATTGCTATTGTCCCCACTGTCAGGGAAGTGAAGCTGAGGAAAGCAGCAGGCTATAACATAGAAGTGAAGAATTGGAATCCCCAGCTAATCCATCCAAATTTCTCAATTCTGTCACTCTTCAAAATCTGAATCTTCCTAATATTTCCCAACCCCATGTTGGCATGTAGGAGCATTTAATCTGATGCTGCAGGCAAAAACATATGATACATTCTTGATACCTCTCTTTCTTCTGTACCGTACTATTACCCATAGGAAGCCCTGTCTTGAATCTGAAATCCTACCAGCTCCATGACTCACCACCATAGTTCAACATATCATTATCTCTTTGTTTAGATTATTACAGGAGTCTTTCGGGAGGTCTTCTTGCATCCATTCTTACTTTCTGAAAGGTATTTAACCATACAGTAGACAGAGCAATCTTTTAAAAATCATTTCATATCAGTCATTCTCTTGATCAAGATTTCTGTACCTCCCAGAATCAGTTTGATGCCCTCTCCAGGGCCTGGTTACTGCGGCCTCACTATCTTCATCTCTTACCAAGTTCTGCCTCACTCACTCCATCCTAGACACACTGATCATAATGCTATGTCTACAAAATGCCAGTATTGCTCACAGCATAGCCACAGCATTTGTTAGTCCTTCTTCCTAGAATGCTCAACTCTGAGATTTCTCATTTCTGGTAGGTTTTAGTCAACAGTCAGCCTTCCCTGACCACTTGGAAAAATTTCCCCATTATCCCTGACCCCCATTACTCTCTGTCCTTCCCCCTTACTTTCCTTTTCCTCTAAATACCTTCTACTATCTGGCATCTTGTTACAGGTGTATTCCCTTCCTTGATCATTGCTCATTTTCTTTACTTGAATGTAAGCTCCATGAGAGCAGGGACTTGGTTGTTTAGGTCCCCAGAACCTAAAACTACAGTTCAACCATATAGGAATGCATAAGAATTGTTTAATTAGTAAAAGAAGAAGGAAGGAAGGAAGGAAGGAAGGAAGGAAGGAAGGAAGGAAGGAAGGAAGGAAGGAAGGAAGGAAGGACTCTGGAGCCCATTGTGGTAAGCAAAATTATTGCCCCTCAAAGATATTCACAACCTATTCCCTGGATCCTGTGAATATGTTGTGGATGGAATTAAAGTTGCTAATAAAATGACCTTTAAAATAGGGATCTCGTCCTGATTTATTCAGGTTGGCCCCTTGCAATTGCAAAGATCCTCAAAAGTATAAGAGGCAGAAAAGACATCAAAGTGATGTGATGTGGGAAGGACTGAATGCAGCATTGATGGCTTTGAAGATGAAGAAAGGGGACCATGAGCCAAAGAATCCCTCACCCTCTAGAAGCTGCAAAAGTCAAGGAAACAGATTCTCCCTTAGAGCCTCCAGAAGGAAACAGCCCTGCCAACACCTTGATTTCACCCAGTAAAAGCCATGTCAGACTTCCAATCAACAGAACTGCAAATATAACCATTTGTGATCTTTCAAGCCACTAACCTTGTGATAATTTGTTATAGCAGCAATAGAAAACTAATATACCTATACACCTATGTATACCACCCTTCCTGATTTTCCCTGTAACTTTCTTAGTAATTTGAGACTATTCTTTTGTCAGTACAATTATATGATTATATTCCTTTCTTTCTCAACGCTCAAAAAGCACATCTTTCATTTCCTGTCTATACATTA
>VMDR010007009.1:0-42568 GCA_007922815.1 Macrotus californicus | reverse complement strand
GTTCATGTCCACGGGTTGTACATATAAGTTCTTTGACCTCTCTGTTTCCTATACTATTCTTAACCTCTACCTGTCTATTTTATGCCTGCCACTTATGCTTCTTATTCCCAGTAACTTTTCCCCCATTCTTCCCTGCCCCCTCCCCACTGATAATCCTCCATGTGATCTCTATTTCTGTGAATCTGTTCCTGTTCTAGTTGTTTGCTTAGTTTGTTTTTGTTTTTGTTTTTTAGGTTCAATGGTTGATAGTTGGGAGTTTGTTGTCATTTTACTGTTCATATTTTTGATCTTCTTTTTCTTAGATAAGTCCCTTCAACATTCCATATAATAAAGGCTTGGTGATGATGAACTCCTTGAACTTGACCTTATCTAGGAAGCACTTTATCTGCCCTTCCATTCTAAATGATAGCTTTGCTGGATAGAGTAATCTAGGTTGTAGGTCCTTGCCTTTCATGACTTTGAATACTTCTTTCCAGTCCCTTCTTGCCTGCATGTTTCCTTTGGAGAAATCAGCTGATATTCTTCTGGGAACTCCTTTGTTAGTAACTGTTTCCTTTTGTCTTGCTGTTTTTAAGATTCTCTCTTTATCTTTAATCTTGGCTAATGTAATTGTGACGGGCCTTGGTGTGTGCTTCCTTGGGTCCAACTTCTTTGGGACTCTCTGAGTTTCCTGGACTTCCTGGAAGTCTATTTCCTTTGCCAGATTGGGGAAGTTTTCCTTCATTATTTGTTCAAGTAAGTTTTCAATTTCTTGTTCTTCCTCTTCCCCTTCTGGCACCCTTATTATTCAGATGTTGGGATGTTTAAAGTTGTCCTAGTGGTTCCTAAGCGTCTCCTCATTTTTCTGAGTTCTTGTTTCTTCATTCTGTTCTGTTTGAATGTTTATTTCTTCCTTCTGGCCCAAGCCATTGATGTGAATCCCAGTTTCCTTTCCTTCAGTGTTGGTTCCCTGTGCATTTTCCTTTATGTCACTTTATATAGCCTTCACACTTCCCTCTATTTTGCAAGCATACTCAACCATTTCGGTGAGTATGCTGATTACCAGTGTTTTAACTGTGCATCTGATAGGTTGGCTATCTCTTCATCACTTAGTTGTATTTTTTCTGGAGCTTTGATCTGTTCTTTCATTTGGGCCATATTTTTTGTCTAAGTGCACCTGTTACATAGTAAGGGGCACAGCCTTAGGTATTCTCCAGGGCAGGGCAACCTATGTCACTGCATTGTGGCACTCTACGTTGGCAAGGGGTCTAAAAGGGAACAGTGCTGCTTGCTTAGCTCTTGATCAGCTTTCAGTCGCTTCCTCCTCTACCCACAAGCAAATTGGGCCCTTCTGGTGCTGATTCCCTGGTGGGTAGTTTTGTGTACATTCTAGGACCCTGTAGGTCTCTTCAACAAACTCTCCTGTGAGGCTAGGAGTTTCTCCTGATGCCACAACCCTCACAGGTTTTTTCAGTCAGAGGTTTTGAGGCTTTATTTTCCCAGGCTGGGACCCTGGGTTTCATGGTCTATCTTGCTCCCCAGTTGTTCCTCCCTGTTTATCTGTACATAAATGTGGGGCCACCCACTCTGCCAGCCACCTCCTCACCCAGTCCACCAGCTGCTGCCTTGCCATGAATCCTCTTCACCCCGGCTGCCCATCTCTGCCCCTTCTACCAGTCTGGATGAATGTTTCTTCTTTAACTCCTTGGTTGTCGAACTTCCATACAGTTCAATTTTCTGGCAGTTATAGTTATTTTTTGTTTTTAAATTTGTTGTTGTCCTTCTTTTGGTTGTGTGAGGAGGCAAAGTGTATTTATCTACCTATGCCTCCATCTTGGCCGGAAGTCCAGAATTTTCTAAAATACATCAGCACTAGCACATTTTATTGCATTCAAGATGACAGAGTATTTCTAGTATATTTGTAGACTTATGACATGCATTTGACCTTCAAGTCCCAAGTCTATGGGCATATGACAGAAGGGAGGCTCTTTGGGACACCTGGCCTCCTGTCACAGCCTTTGGAACAGGCAGGACTTCTTTCCACACAGCACTAGGTGACCACCCAACTCCCAGGGACCATCACACACACAGGAATGAAGAACAGAATGTGGTTCTTAACATAAATGGAATTTGGAGCTATTTTCAAACCTAGAACACATTTAAATCATGCATTTTTAGCTTCCAAATGGTAACTGACATTTGAGGGTTTACTATTTGCCAAGTCCTTACATGCATTATCTCTTCTGATCCTCACCATGGCTATATGAGGTGGCTCCTGTCATTATTTCCATTCACAGGTGAGGAAACTGAGGCTCTGGAATGTATGTCCAAGGTCACAGTGAGAGACTCAAAGCCAGGCAGTCTGACTCCAGAAAGCCTCTCCTCTGTCCACCCTACACTGCTTTTCAAATCACAAAGCCTTGCCTCTCACCTGTCACTCATGCTCCACACACATGAATTACATTCTTTTGCTGTGCTTTCTTCTAGAACAAAAGATAGCGTGGTATACAGAATATTGACCTCCCAAAGATCTCGACATCCTAATTCCTAGACTTTGAATATGTTATGTTACATGACAAAGAGGAATACAGATGGAATTAAGATTGCTAAATTAGGGAGGGTTATCCTGAATTATCAAAGTGAGCCCATTATAACTACAAGGGCCTTTAAAGTGGACAAAGATGCAGAAGAGGAGGCCAGGGTGATGTGACATGAGAAAGACACAAATGCCCATTGCCAGAATTGAAGATGGAAGAGGGGGGCACAACCAAGAAATGCAGATGGCCTCTAGAGGGCAGAAAAGACAAAAAAAATAAAGCAAATTCTCCCATAGAGACTCCAGAAGGAAAGCAGCCCTGCTAAAACCTTGATTTTAGCCCACTGACACCTCTTCAAACTTCTGACCCTCAGAAGTGCATGTTAATAAATCTGTGTTTTTCTCCACTAAGTTTATGGTAATTAGTTACACCATAGAAAGCTAAACAGATAATGACAATTGCTATAGAGAAAAAAGTGGGGAACTCTAAAGATCGTGGGTGACTTAATAAACATCTGTGTGAATGAGAGAAGTGATTACAGGTTACCAACTCCATAAAGAACAGACAGGAAGTTGAGCTTGAACTCATTAAGAATTTGAGGTTTTAAAAAAGGTCTAGATATATGTTGTCTAATAGAACTTTCTGGAATGACTGGAATGTTCTATTGTACATCGGCACTGTTCAATGTTGTGGCCACTAGCCACATGTGGCTACTGACCATTTAAAATGGGGTTACTCTCTCATCTTCACCATCACCTGGTACACATTAGGTCCTTGATACAGTGTTTGAATAGAATTGAACCCATTTAAGTCTGAATAGCTTTAAATCCTTAATGTTGTATGTGTGATGTTAGGTATTAGCTGTGCTGAGAATAAGTGTGCTGCTGGGAAAGACATTGTCCTGGAGCTAAAAGAGGGTGAATCCCATGGGGCTGGGTGATTCAAAGACACCTAGAAATTCTCCTTCGCCTCTTAGACCAGCCCCACTCCAAAACTTACCTCTCCCACAAACCCATGCCTGTAATATCTTCAACAGCAATAACAACAAATTTTACTCCACAATTAGCAAAGAAGATTATTGAACACCTATTATGTTCCAGACAGTTTACTAGGAGCTGTGAATGCAGAAAGACAGATTAAACGTTGTCTTATAGAGAGTCCATTTGGGCTGCATAACAAAATACCATAGGCAAGAAACATTTGTTTCTCACAGTTTTGGAAACCAGGAAATCCAAGATCAAGGTGTCAGCAGATCCGGTGTCTTGTGAGGGACTCCTCTTTATTTGCATGCAGCTTTCTTCTTGCTTGTCCTCACAAGGTGGAGAAAGCAGGAGATAGGTCTCTTGTTCTTTGAGCCAGTCACTAAGAGGAATGGACTTGTTAGGGCCACAGTCCTTTTGACCAGATCCACAGATCACTGCCAATCTTAGCTCAGTGCTCTGATGTGCATGGGCCCCCTCACTCTCCCCACAAGGCCTCTGAAAGTTAATTCAGGGCAGATGGGAACTGGTTAGCCTTCAGTCATTTCCAATCTTGGAACCTCCAAAAATAGCTAAACTCTAATGCATATTTCAGGTTAGACTTGTTTATTTTCCCTCTCTCCTGAGCCAGAGCTAATTTCCCCAGAGGGGAAAAGAAAGTAAAGGCTGCAGCCAGAAAAAGAAAAAAAAAAAAGAATAATCGGCTTCTGTTTCTCCCTTGATTGCCCATGGGGTGAAGCCTCCTGGCTTCCCATGTCAATGTTCTTAGAGGCCCTGAGAGCAGGGCCTTTCCTCTCCATGAGCAAGATGTTCAAATACATCCAGCACCAAAGTCCAGCAGATGCCTGATTCTGGACACAGGATTCCAGATCCTCACAGTTGGCAAGGGGTGAAGCAGGAGTCAGCAGATGGGTGCCAACCTTGGACCTTTCCCAAGAGCCAAACAGGAAAAAAAATTACTGTGGTTTAAAGTCCAAAGTGAGGAAGGACCCTAGTAGACCTGGTGTCTGCAGAGCTAAGGCCAAGGGTGGAGTGATGGCTGAGTTGGTCTTGGGCATAGTACTAGCAGAAAAATCTATGATTTAGATGTATTACTATCACAGGAACTCAAGTATATTCACCCAATATGGAGAATGGTGAAAAAATTAAGAGAAATGCTTGAATTCTGCATCCATTGTTGCTAGCAATTTGTGAATCACCTTAGGCTGAAAGAGTTGTAAGTCCAGACACCCTTCTGCTAATGGAGCCACCTGGGTAAGGATGGCCCTGCAAATCCCCCCAGGTCCTTTCAGCCTCAGGTCATTTATGGCTCTGCTAGCAACTTCATTCTCCTTGGGTGTGAAAGAGGTACATGACTTTGGAACCTCAAAAATGAGATGCTGAAGAAGATGGTGGCAGAGCATCTGATGGTGATCCTCACCTTGGAGTGTCATAAAGACCTGGGTAGGGGGCAGTCTCTGACTCCATCTCCCAACTGCACAAAATCGAAACACTACAACTCAACACCCAGAACATTTCGTAAAGAAAGGGATTCAATGATCTAGACAGCCTAGATAAATCATGGCCTTTGAGATCTGCTTAAATCACCACACTGCTTTTCCCTGCACGGTCTCTTGAATTCACAGAGGTGATAAAGTGACCAAAGCCATCAGGATCTGGAGTTGTCTTTCTTTTTTTCTAGAGACATTCTGGAAAGCATGACCTCTGAGAAGAAGCATTCCAGAACCAAAAAGATAGGAGCAAAACCCAGAGCAGTGTGGCCCTAAATGGACTTGTCCTTTCTGAATTCACATTTGTGAATACACACTATGGGCCTGACCCTGTGCTGGTTGCATCCATACATGGTGATGCCATTTCAGAGGTATTAACATTCCACTTTTGGCAAAACCTTGTAAGTTAAGAAGGTTTTATATTTTTAGTCCTAATTTACATATGAAGAAAATTAGGCTCAGAAAATCCAAATGACCTGTCCAAGGTTACTTAGGTAATGTGTAATAAAGACCGCATTTAAATCTATATTCAAAGTTGAATGAACTCTTTCCACTACACTGATCTAGAAGATATGGAATTCCAAGCAAAGTCACAGCACCATTCTTGGTACGGATGAGAGAGCAATTTCTGTTACAGTTCTGCTAGTCATTGCCCAGTGTGAAAAGGAGGCTCTTTTGTTTCTCTCGTCTCTTCCCTGCCTGAAAACCGCATTTGCCTGAGATCTTAAACAATGCCTTTGGCTCATCCTTTCAGGAAACAGTGGAGGATGGAGAGACTAGTTTTTTCTGGAGCCTGACAATGTCTAGGTGAGCATTGTTTCTCCAGTAATAGGCTGTCAGGATGAACTTTGTCCAATTCTTTTTCGCTTCCAGGACAGTTAGTGTCTGTTCCACCTGCCCTGTTTTTCCAGGCAACTTCTTCTTGGAGAAGAGATGGCACATATGTTTGTGTAGTGTTTCTTCCCACCTTTCCCCACAGCAGATATTTCTAATTAATCTTGGCATTTCACCTCACTGATCCTAGCCTCCACCCCATCTTCTCTATTTAGCTAAGGTCCAGGCATCCACTACCAACCCAAGGAAATCTACTTTCCATCCCTTTTTCTATAGCAAGACTCCATCTGAGTTTCCAAACCAATCTTTTGCACTGGAAGAAGGATATCATCCCTCTCCCCATTAACCTGCTGAATGCAAAACTCATTTCAGAAATGTCACTTCCTATTAAAGACTCTCAATGTGGATTGCACTGTTAAACCATTCAACCTAACAATCATTAATTAAATATGAGCAGGATTTGTCCCAATGTGAATTCTTAACAAGTCCATTCCATGTGACTTCACTTAAATATTTGAATTTCCTTTGAAAGTTTGAGAATTTCAAAACATCTTGGAGAGTATATTATTTCTAAGGGCACTGTGTAATCCAGGATACCAATTATGGGTTAAACTAACAATATGGATGACTCTGAATCTCCCCACCACACAGGTCTGCACAGAGCCTCAGTAAGTTACGTGATGCAGCAAATTCTACATGAACTCCAAACTCAAGGGCAGAAGTGGCTGCATTATTTATAGTTCATGTTCAGCATTCCTCACAGGCAGATGCATGGTTCACGGTGACCTGTGTCAGGGCTCCCTGCATCCTTTCCCAACTGCAGTAAGTTAAGAAAACAAAACTCCAGCAATCAGGGCTTGTCACTGTTGCTTAGATGAGATCAGGAGGCCAGAGTTCCTGGAGGTAGAGAGCACAGATTCAAAGATTGTTTATTCAGCTTCATGGAAGCCCATTCAACATTGAGGGTGCCACAAAAACAGAAGAAACAGAGGCAACTCCTCTTCCATGTGTGTTCCACTCAGAAAATTTTGTTCTGATTTTTCTCTTCCTTGCCCCAAGGGAGTTCTGATGAAACTGTCATTTGCATATTGCCTAGGTTTAGTCACATATATTCAAATTCAAGATAAACCCTCTTCACAGTGAAACCAGCTCTTTCATAACTAGAAGCCTACTTGAAATGTAAATGTTGCTTCAGTCCTAACTTAAGAATTCTTCTGACTCATATGGGAATTTCGTCTGTTCCTCCATGTGGCATGTGTACCAACACTCTCTAGTTCTGTGCCCTGAGCAGACATCACTGATAATCATGAGTCTCATTCTGAGAAGGGAAGCAGCTTCAGAATTGCCCTCTACACGGGGCTCCAGGAAGCCACTATCAGTCAGTGAGAGTTGGCATCTAAGATAAAAGCTGCCGCCATGCTGGCATCTAGAAATTATTTATGTGGATGCCAGGTGCTCAAATTTAACTGGTAGGAATGACATATAATCCTTCTTCCTATTTCCACACTTGTCTATCACAGTCCTAGGCTGTGCCTCAATACCAAGCGCCGTACAAGGATTGTCAATAGAAGGACCCAGATTATTCCTGCTTTTTCCCCACCTTATCCTTGAATCTATCCAGCCTCATCCTATTCTATTGACAAGATCTCCCCTGTCCTTAGACTTGGCACTTACCCATTTTTCTCTGGCCCCTTTGAATCCTAACATTAAGACTCTCCAAGTATCTAACAGACCCCTTGCAAATCAAATCCTTGTTGACTTGTCCTAATCCCCTTGCGGGGGAAAAAAGATTTTGAAAAAGCCTATTCTAGAAACATAGTAAAAACAATTGAACTTCTAATCTTTGCAAAGCATTTTCTCATCCATGATCTCAGATAATAATCCAAATAATTTTGGGAGACAAGTATTTAAATGAGGTTTGACATCAAACAGGAATAGGTCCAAACCTTGGCTCTATTAATTACCAGCTGGGGGGCCATTAGCACATCTCTTTGCCTGTCTGAGGTTCATTTTCCTCATCTGGAGAGTGTAGCCCTAGCTACCTCAGAGGGTTCATCTTACACAAGGGACAAGCATGCTTCTGAAACCAGGGAACACCCTCAGGCACAGTAGCAGGCTCTTTAAAGACTGAAGCTGTTGGCAGGAACAGTGAGTGCTAGGGTGGAGATGAGCAGAGTACCAAAGCCTCCACCACAGGTGCAGAAAGTAGAGGCTGGAGGGTCAGATGGCAAATGCAAACTCATACAAATACTGAATGGCAGTGCAGCAGGAAAAAAAAAAGGCATTGTTCCAAGCTGTAGCTGCACCAGGTGGTCGGCTGTGAAATAATAATATCAACACCTCCCTGGTCATGTTTTAAGTGGAGTGAATTGTATAATGTAGGTAAACCACCTCACACAAAACTCAAAAACTATTGATGGCAACAATACTATTCAGTGGCCTTTCCCTTTCCTTCTGACCCCAGGATTCCTTCCTGGTAAGTTTTATTAGAACTGGTTTTCTCCAGCCATCCAGTATATTGAATATTCCCTATTACCAGGCCCCATGTAGGAGATGGAGACACACTGGTGAGTAGACATGACCTGGGCCCTTCTCCTGGACACAGATAAGCAATGAATTGAGTGCAGCAAAGGACTGGGGGAACTATAGAAGCAGTTTCCATAGCACTGCTTCTCAAACATTAGTGTGCATGTGAAGACCCAAGAATATTACTAAAATACAGATTCTGACTCAGGGTCTGGGATGCGGCTCCTGATTGTCTATTTCCAGCAAGCTCTCAGCTGGTTCTGATACAGCACAGTTTGAGCAGAGAAACCCTATAGAACTAGCTGGGGAAGCAAAGAAAGAATTAATTCATTCTTGGGATGGTTGGGGCGGGGCGGTGGGGGGTGGGCAGATACTTGCTGACTCATCAAGTTATCTCATTGTTGGCCTCCTCTCCTTTTGGAAGGAGGGAATTATGGAATCCATAAAATGGAAAGGTTCATTCAAGATGATTTAGTGCAGACATATAGGAAGGCAACTCTCTTACCATCTCCAAAAGAGAGATATCTGATGTCTTCATGAAGACGCGAAGAGGGAAAGGACACCGCACTGTCTCTGGTTAGTGTCTGAATATTTGAAGAGCTGAGAAATTTTCCATGGTCCCAGTTCTTGCATGGGAGTAAGCAGAGGAAACTTATTGAAACCAACACACTTCCCACCAGCCTGCAGTAATCTCTTGCTTGCACCTGTGGGACCAGAATCAGAATGTAAACTCAGTACCGAATGGGTACGCTGGTGAGATTACAGCTACTGCATATGTAAGCTGGATAATGAGGTGAGCAGACTTCCAGATTTCTGATTCATCCCCTATCTTTTCTTCCTGAGAAACTTCTCAATCCTTTCCCTTTTCTTAAACACATCCATCTAATTAAGCCTAAATGAGCTAGCAGGAAGATCATGCAAATTGGGTTAGATTTCATGTGAAGTTCCTTCAACCCAGATATAAGACAAATGGGAGCTACCAATTGGGCCGCAGAGGCCTCAAGGGTCAATCAATATTTTCAATAAGCAATGTGTGTATTTATTAAACATGTCATCATATAAGATTATGTTGTCATTTGTGGGAGAATAGGGGATGAGATGGAGAATTCTGTACTCCTAGAATAAACCCTCTCCCTTTTTATCTGCTCAAACTGGCTTGATTGGGTTTCGATTACTTGCAACTGAAAGACTCTTGATTAAAAGAGAAATTTCCAGATGGTCCAGGCCAGCAAATGTTCCCAACTCAGAGAAAATTTGTTGATGAATGAATGAGTAATACTATAACCTAAAGGAGGAAATTATGTGGAATTTTTGGTATCAGCAAGACACAAAGGAGGCCTTCCTTCACCTCTGAAATCTTACTCCAGTGTTAGCTGCCCAGGCTCTGACAAAAGGAACATGACAGATTCAACACTGGCCAAGGGTGAGGAGAGTCTGATGTTTGGAAAGAGGTCAGGGTACAAAGATGTGAGTCTGGGTTCCAGATGCTGCTCTACTACCAAGTAACCAAATGCCCTTTAATAAATCACTCAATTCTCAGTTTCTCCAATTGTCACGTTGATCTGGTGTAAAAACGCGTGGGCTGCCTAGATATCTGAACCCCCTTCCCTCTCCTTTAACAGCATCAATATGCTTTAGGGCAAATTGACTTCAAGCCCCAAAACAGGAGAGAGCTCTGAGTGGCTGAAGTCAATCAGCATCTTTTAGTCTGCCAGCCACAGTCCCCAGTTCAGGAGTGGGCATGTGACCTGTGGAGGTGCAACTGAGGGGAATCTCCAGAATCTTGCATGAAATGTAGACACACAAGTGCGCTTTCTGACCAATGGATGTGAATGAGAAAGCATGAAGCATTGTTGGCTGTAACTATATTGCAATCATGAAAGGAGCCAGCTTGAGAATGGATCTGACTTGCAAGGTAACTAGAAAAAAATTACAGAGAAATTAAGCCATAGTAATGATCACACTGCATCCAAAACTGGTATGTATTTCCTCTGGATATTTCAATTCTTTGTCAGTAAGTCCCCTTTATTTGTATGTACACTGGAGTTGAGGATTTTGTTACTTGAAAATGAATACGTCCATCTATGGATTGATTCCAAGTTTCTAATTAAAAATAAAATGAAATATTTTAAAATGTGTTTTTACACATCACAGGATGGTTTGTTGTGTCTGAACTGAAATCATATGATTCATACAAAAGTACTTTTTCAACCCTAAGATTCTGCAGAAAGGTAAGGAAGTGTGGCTATTGCCCTGAAAACATCTGGAAGTAAAGGAGTTCATCTTTCTCAGGAGACCAAAAGATAATTTAGTTAAATATAATAAAAGAGGCAGAAGGAAGGATTCATTTTGATAACAATTGGCTTTGAGAAGAAAAAACCAATTACTCAGAGCTTCCTGCTTATTTATTTGGTTGTGCTTAAGAGGATCCACCAGGCCGTACAGGACTTGCCTTAACTGGATTGGTTCAGAGAGAATTGTGAAGCATGGGTTCACTCTCTGGAAAATTCTACCTCAGTACAAGAGCTGGAGGAAGCAATGAAGAATCCACCTCCCTCAGGAACCCCCCAGAGAGGGCCCTATTGTCTGTACTGCTCAGAGAAGGTCTTAGGCTGCTGCAGAAAATCGGTGGGTGTGGGCTTGCTACTGGTCCTTCTGTTGGTGAAGAGGACTCTGGTTCAAGTCCAGATGCTGTCACTAAACCTGCATGACCTTCGACCTCTCAGAGCCTCAGTTTCTTCATCTGCAGGATGAGAATGCTAGCATTGCTTTGCTTGGCCCCTTCATGGAATGTGTCAGCTGGACGCGAGTATAATTCTTCTTGCCATTCTAAAAGAAAGACCCCTGGCTGGTGTGGCTCAGTGGATTGAGCCCTGGACTGTGAACCACAGGGTCACTTGTTCGATTTCCACTCAGGGCACATGCCTGGGTTGCAGGCCAGGTCCCCAGTAGGGCACGTGCGAGAGACAAGCACACATTGATGTTTCTCTCTCTCTCTCTCTCTTTCTTTCTTCCTTCCCCTCTCTAAAAATAAATAAAATCTTTTTAAAAATAAATAAATAAAGGAGAGGAAAGAGGGAGGCAAGACCTAAAAAAAAGTTCACAGGAGGATGTAGAGGATACAGGTGCTAAATGTGTGAATTTTACATTATACCTTGAACAAAAATTTCCACTGTGGCCTCTTATCGTGTCATATAGGCATTTGAGTCATTAAAAAAAAACAAAAACCTGTTGAATACCTACAATACAACATGCCAGGTACTGAGTACAGATAGAAAGGAGACAGACAAGATCCCTACCCTCACAGATCTTATATTCTAGAGGAAAAAGACAAACAATAAATATGTAAACAAATAAACAAGATTACTTCATATATTGCAGTTAACCTTGCTCAGATTTCACCTCTGGAAGAGGTCCACCCCAGCTGCCCTCTTCAGCACGGAACCTCACCCCACTAGCACTTTCAGCCCTCCGCCTTCTTTCCCATAGCTCATAATTCCTTCTAATACACTAGATAATTTATCCATATGTGTATTGTACATTTTCTGTCTCTCCTGTGAGAATATAAGTTCCATCAAAGCAGTAATTATTGTTTTGTTCACCAGTACAACCCAAATTACAAGAACAATTACTTGCACATAGTAGGTGTTCAGTAAATATTTGTTGAATCAACCGACTTAATGCAAAGTGCTACAGAAAAATTAAGCGGGGTAACAGGATGAAGCGTGATGGGGTACAAGGGGGAGCGAGAGCCTGGTGTATATAGAAATGTAAGAAGGCTTCTCTAAGTAGGTGGCCTTTCAATTAAGAGCTGCATGGTGAGAAGTGGGCAGCCGATATGAAGACCTTGGGAAAGCATCCCAGAGAGTAAGGATGGCACATGCAAAGGCCCTGAGGCAGGGAGGAGCTAGGTGTTTTGGAGGGCTAGAATCGCAGGGATAGTAAAGAAGGAGGGTGGGAGAGAGAGCAGTGGGAGACATGGCTGGAGAGGTATGAACTGGACATGAATTCTGAACCCTGTAAGTTGAATACAAATTCTCCACTGAACTACAAAGTATCATAAGCCATGGGCACACTTATTGAAGTGCCTGGAATATAAAGAGGAGGCTCTTTGATAAATGCCCATTAGGTCCAATTCATTCTCCTTTTTCCTATGGGCAGTTGGCTGAAAAATAAGGAGATATTTAACCTTTCAAAGAAATGACCTGGGTGGGCTATGGCAATCACCATCTCCCCATAACTAAAGGTCTGTCATGGAGAAAAGGCACAGAACTGTCCTATGCAAAAATCAAGTCCAGTAGGACAAGGCCATAGGCAGAGAGATTTCAGCTCAATATGAGATGAGCTTTCTCATAAACCCTACAAAGATGAAATTCGGGTAGTGAGTTCCCCATCACTGTAAGAATTCAAGGTTGAACTTTTACTTAGTAGGAATAGGTAAAAGGGGCCCAGGCACTGGGTCGACTAGATGATCTTCCAGCCATGCAATTTGACGACTTTATGACAGTCTTTTAATCTTGCCGTCTAAACACACTAGTGTTTGATTTCACCTTTGTTTACAAACCCCATCATTAAAAATCCTCACAGAACACATCTAGTAATAAGGTAGCAAAGACTGGAATGAGTAATAAGTGTTGAATGTACCCATCCTTTGTTCAATAATACAATATTTTTCTTGAATAATGCATGAGCTGCTTTTCATCTCGGAAATGAGAGTCTGTAATCTCCCTGTGCATCAAGTGAATATTTTTAAACATTTATAAATGGAAGGCAAAGACAGTGGTGAGAAGTTTAAGAACAACAAAAACATGCATAGCTTGGAACCAGCACAGGCAAGAATGCTTCCATTAGTATCACAGAGGGATGGGAGGAAGCTGAGAGGCCACCATTCCATTCCCATCTATTATTGTGCCCAAGGCCATGCAAGCAAAGACAATAATCCAGGTCAAAACACTCAGTCTAGAGGGTTTTCCCCCGGACCATGCTGATTTCCAGTCTCCAAAGAGGACTGGATCAGCCCCTAAGCTTTAGCACTTTGCTCTCAAAATATTTTAAACTCTCCCCAACCTTCACCACCACTCTGGCTGTCTGTGTGGTGGGTAAACTCATGAGGACAATGGCAGACATACTATTGTCTATTTCATTTCCCCTTATTTGCTAGTATTAGAACCTAGATTCAGCACTCAGCTAAAAGACTACATTTCCCAGACTCCCTTGCCAGATGTGGCCACATGACCACATCCTAACCAGTGAGATGCAAAGAGATATGGGGCAGGGAATGGGGATGAAGGAATTCCAGATAGGCTCTTTAAAAGAAGTTGACACCAATGAGCAGCACCCCTTTTTGCTATTTCTATTCTCCCCGCTTTATGGCTCTGCATGTGCATGAGCAGGAAGGGGAGGAGACCCACAGGCAGGTAAGGATCAGATCAGGAAAGGTCTCAAACACCAAACCAAAGAGTTTGACCTCTATCCTTTGCAGATTTCTTATACTAATGACACCTGCCATCCCACCTGAAAGCAATGAACAATTTGGATCTCCTGTTTTCGATGAGGAAGATGGCAGAGTGAGGCCTGTTTCCTTTTGGCTCCCAAGGCAAATGGAGAGTGATGCATTTTACTTTAAATATTCTTTCAGTGATCTCTTTGTGTTCCATCTCAGAAGACTTCAGCAAGATGGAAAAATAGGATTTCTTGTTTTTTTAAAAAAAAGGCATAATAACAGCTAACATGTAGGCCTTAAGCTAAGCACTTGCATGACATGCATTTCATTTATTCCTCATGACAACACTACAGGGAAGATAGGACTATTCTACTACCTCTTTTCAATGCTGACAAAACAGATTCTGTGAGGCTACATAGTAACTGAGCGTACACAGGTGGGGTTGCAGAACTAGGAGGCCAACTCAGTTCTTTCCAGTTCTAGAGTTGATTCTTCTGGCCACATGCTTCTCTCTAGATCTCTAACTTCTGTGCCTGAACAGAAGAGCCATGTGCAAGAGAGAGAGAAGGAAAAGATTGCTGGGTTGGTGAGAGAGAGAAGCACATATCACCCATGAGCCAAAGGCTAACGGACCCCATCAGAACAGCAGGGGACAGAGTTCACACTTCTAGGCTACAAAGTGGCCACAGTAAAAATCCAGGTGCACGGTGGGAGACTGGCCTCAGCATCTGCTTCACACATATGGCATCATTTCAGTCCTGCTCACTGATAAATGTGACTCCGGTGCAGGCACTGTGAGGTCTGGAAGGTTGTTTGGAAGCCCAGTGGGGAAAGAATGTATCATCATTTGAGAGTTGAGAGGTAATTAATCAATATTCTCTAACCGAAAAGACTGTTCTGTAGATATCGAGTTGTTCTATAGCTATTAAGTTGTCCCCCAAAATTACTTGTTAAGTAATGTAGGCCCTTCTATATTCATTCAGTCCTGAAACCCAGCATGTTGGATAGAGTTACCGTACTTTAATGAGTGAGGAAAATGAGGCTCAGTGCAGTTAGGAACCATGATCAAGAGCACACAGAGAGTGATGAGCAAGGAGTTGTAACCTGACATCGAAGTGGCTGTTTCACTGAGCTAGGCCGCCTCCCAGAGTTAACATCTCAAAGCAAGTGAAAAATGAGAACTGGAATCCAGGCAAAAGGGAAAAATGAGTGGGCCCTCGAGTACCCATTCTCAGCAAAACCATTTTACATTGGAGGCGTCCAAGTCACACACCATTTCTGGGCCCACTCAGTGGGTCCCACCCACACTTCCCACAGGAAGGTCTCCTGTTCAGTCTAAGTTAGCATTCGAATTAACATCATTTTATCATATGTGAAGCCCAGGGCAAGCACAGTCCAAGGACCCTAAAGACAAATAGGCAGGGAGAAGAAGAAAAGATCAATAATATGATTGATGTTCATTTTTAAAAGCCAAATGTCAATCCTTCTTCTTTCTAAAGATGTTGATTTAATTAACCCAGCAAGCACTGTGTGGAGGCCTGAGCTCTGGTCTCTCACCTGCTGGCTTTGAGGATTTATTTCTTGTGACCGGTACATCTGAAAGCACGCTGTGGAGGGAGACGGTCTTCAACCCAAACTCGTAAGACATCCACCCCGCAAGAATAAAGGTTTGCAGAGGTCATGTCAGCTTCACAGGAATCTTATATTTGGGTAACGAATGCAGTTATGCCAGGTTCACAAAGCAGAATTCACTCTTCCCCAGTCCTTGCTCTTCCCTGTGGCAAGAAACCTGCCTGCAGCTGGCACAGAGGTCACAGCTCCCTTTTCACGGGGTTTACAAGAAATGGAAGAAGGACATGCCTCTAGTCCTCCCCTGTTCCCGAGCCCAGATTTCTTGAGGAAACAGGCTGGTTTCCCTAGATGGCGGCCAGGCCAGGAGGCAGGGTGGAGCTCTGGAAAGTCACCCTTCCCAAGAAGACCACAATGCATCTTGCCAGCTTGTGACTTGGGAAAGTTACTCAGCCTATCCATATGTCACTTACCTCACCTGTAAAATGCCCAGAATAATCTCATTCTCCAGGCTGCCAGGTTAAATTAGTTAAAATACTGTTTGTTAACCACCATGTAAGCACCATGCCTGGAACATAGTAGCTGCCCAATTAATAGCACACACTATTATCATCATTCTCTGTATAATCTCCTTTTTTTCTTTACTTCCAAACTGGCTTGGCTTAAAAAACATGTTATAAATAAGCTACATATATAAAAAATATTCGTAAACTATATAGGCCTGTGTGCACCTAATGCTTTGGTATTATTTCATGTAAAGGTTGGAGGGAAGATTCAATGGGAATGGAACAAGCAGGAAAGATCATCTCCAAATTTTGCATCATTTGTTGGAGTCACAATCTGGCCTCAGATCCTTGGGTACATGTTCTGCCTGAGTTGAGCTAAGTTGAGTTAAACTGAGTCAGGGAGTTGAGCTGAGTTGAGTTAAGTTGAGTTGAGTTGAGTTGAGTTGAGTTGAGTTGAGTTGAATTGAGTTGAGTTAAGGGCTGCATTCTTGTGGGCAGCATGGTCTTGTAACCAGTAGACAGGAGGGTAAACATAAAAATCAAGGTCAGGAGCCCCAGCCAGCCATCCTGAGAGGCTGTCTCCAGTGAAGTAGTTCAGAGCAAGTAGCTGGCCACCCGACTACCAAGTTTATAGTCCTGGCTCCACCATCCAGCAGCTGCATAGCCTTGGCAAGCTGCATACTTAACTTCCCTTTGGCCCAGCTTATGTATAAAATGGGGATACTAATGATAAACATCTCGTATATCATAAAATTAAATGAATTAACATTTATGAAGTGCTTAGAACAATGCCTGGCACATAGTATGAGTTATGCAGGGTTAGCTCTTTCTTATGACTGTTAGTAATGTCAGCAGGTGTGACGGGGTAAGGAGAAGGGAATATGGAGACTGAGGGCTTCCTGAGCCAGGGGCTGGCCCCTTCACATATATCATCTTGGCTAATTCTCCCAACAATTCTCAGTTGTCGGTTCAGCTTTCGTTGGTCTTTTAGCTTGTGTGTCTTTTCAGCTCCAACACACTATCTGGAAGGAAGAAGTGAACAGCTCCGTTAGGGAGAAGACCAGACATTCACGGTTTGCCATGTAACAGGCTAAGCTCGTTCGTTACTCATTATTTCGTTTTAATCGGCACGGTAACTCTGATGGTCTAGGTACCATCATTATCCTCCTTGCTTACAGGAAAGCAGTCTGAGAATCAAAGAGGTGAAGTCATTTTCCCAGGAAGGCACAGCTTACAAGTGGCTGAGCCAAGATCAAAATTCAGACTTGCCGAGCACCTGCCCTCGGCTGCCCTCCCTCTCTAAATCAAGGCTTTTGGGGCCACTTTTCAGATGAGAAAGAGACTAGATAGCACTTGGAATCAGTCTCCAACTCTACTTTTCTCTTCCCTGCACCCCAGCTGCTCCACATACTGGTCTAATGCACCCCAACCCAACTCCCAGAGGTATGGGTGATGTTTATTCTCCGCCCAGGGTTCCTGAGTGATCGGAGGCCAGATGCATGGACTAAGGCACACAAATAGCGGTCAGCCTGGAACTGATGAGGCTTCTGTGTTGGGGGAAGGAGCCCATCCCCTGACAGCTTTATTAGTCATGACTTGCTGCAATGCGCAGCGGTGCTCGGGGAAGCAGTACCTCCTTAGCATTGGGAAGCTGTAGCCACTGCCTTGCAGGCTGGCTGCAGAGCAAGCTGGTTTCTGTGGAGACTAGATCCTGGCCACCTTGCCCACAACCTTGCCCTCTCAAGGCTTTTTCTCTTTCTTTCTAGGAAGATCAACAGGACCCCAGAAGCTCTTCCCCTGATAACACAGGATACAATCAGGACTGGAGACACCGTGGGTATAGGTCTTACTGCTCAGATAATATGACAATTTCCAAATATTGAGCTCCTAACTATGCCCCAGTCACTATTCTAGACAGACATAAAAAAGAAATGTGTAGTTTCAAGGGCTGGGGTCCAGGGGAAGGGAGGTGAAGGGAACACTGGCATCCGGTGACTGTGTCTTCAGCTGTTAAGGTAGTGCCTTGACATGATGGGTCAGGCACTTCTGCATCCATTGTGTGGCTTAATGCTCTCGGCTCTTCCTAGGACAGTGATGTCATGCCCATTTGAACAATGGAGAAACTGAGACCAAGACAGGTGACCTGACTTTCTTAGGATCATATTTGCTGAAATGTTAGAGAAACCACACAAAAAGCCAGGAAGACTCAGACAGAAAGCCATCAAAGAAGAATACCTTTGCATATATTTGTTCTCCCATCAGGCAGAGGTACTGGCCCCACCCCAGCACAGCCCTGCCTCCCACCCAGCCCAACCCCACCTTAAATTCTGGAGAAAACTAAGAAGGAGGCAGTAGTGTCTAGTGGCAAGACTTTCAAACTCTGGAGTTAGGCTTCTGGGGTTCAAATCCTGTTTCTGCCTCTTGCCAGCTGTGTGCCCTCGGGCATATTAACTTCTCTGAGCCTTAGGTCCTCACTTGTAAGTGGGGCAACTTAATGAGACCAGTGCCCATTGGGGTTGTGAGGACTCAGATGCCTCATCCAAAGCACGAAGCCCAGTGCTGAGCATGTAAGGTGTGAGCTGCTCTAATTATCATCATTTTTTAAAAATCCTCACCCAAGGATATACTTACTGATCTGAGACAGAGAGAGAGAGAGAGAGAGAGAGAGATCGGTTGCCTAGTGTCCATGCCCCAACAGGGGATCAAACTCACAACCTAAGTATGTGTCCTGACCAGGGATTGAACCCACAAACTTTTCATGTATGGGACAATGCTCCAACAAAGCCACCCGGCCGAGACTATTACCCTTCTTCTCTCTGATCCCCACATGATTCTGAAAGGCAAGCAGGGGTAATCCTGCTTCACAGAGGCTCCTTAGATGAGGCTTCAGCCTAGGTCTGTCAGACATGGAAACCTATGCTGTCCTCTCAAAGGCTGCTGCCCCAGGTGTGAGTGCTGTTGGTCCTCATGGAGCATAGCCTGCTGACTGCTGGCGGAGTTGTGGGTCCAAATAATTCACCTTGGAGACAGACCAGGGCTTTGACTCCCTGCAGCCCTTTCTGCTGAGTTGAGAGGAATGGCCTCTGAGTCCCTGGAGAAAGAGGCCACCCCTCCCCAAGCCAAGGCTAAGAGAGCTGAAGGTTGCCTCTGCCCTCTGAGCCCTGACCTAAGGAAGCCAGGCTTACCAAGGGCCAGTTCCCGCTCAGGTGTGTGCCCATGACAAGTGCAGAAGGAGTGTCTACCATGTGCCAGGCACTGGACCAGGCACTTTGCATCCATCGTCTTGCTTAAGACTCACTGTGATGGTGATGCCATCCTCATGTAACAGATGGGGAAACTGAGGCCAAGACAGGTGAGCTGACTTGTTTATGGTCATAATCATGAAATAGCAGAGGCAGAATTCAAACTCAGAACACAGGTCTGTCTGGAGCCAACACCTCTCTCTCCCTCTCTCTCACTCTCTCTTCCTCTCTCTCCACCCCACTCCTGCCCCCATCATCATGCGGTATGATTAGTGAGTTACAATCCAGGTCACTGCCTCTGAATCTACTGCACTGCCCAGTACCTCCAAGGCACTTAGTAAGCATTACCTAGCTGAGCAGCTGATGAAATGTTTATGTCTGTGTTTCTGTATAAAATGCCTTACGATGGTACAATAACTTTCAGTTTCTAAAGAACTTCCACATGTCTTCAAAGCTGGCTACTCAAAGTAGCAACCAGAAACCAGTAGCAGAGGCATCACTAGGTACTTATTAGATAAAAATGCAGAGTCTCAGGCCCCACACCAGACCCACTCACTCAGAATCTGCATTGGAAGAAGATGAACCTTAGAGTTCAAGAGGCACAGCCTTAGAACCCTTGACACCAATCAGCTGGGAAGAAAGTCCTCACTGGAAACAGAGTCCTTAAGTGACTTGTCTAAACACACACAGAAAAACAGCAAGCGGCCCCTCATCACCCTGGCTGCCCTCCTGAGTGTCCATTTCACTAGGAAACTGGCTCATCTACTTGAGTCCGTTCACATCTTCCAAGTGAAAGGAAGCAACATTGGGAGACACAATCTGTGAGTCTCATTAAGCCATGAAGGAAACGGTGCTATCAGCAGGAAATAGTGACCGAGGCTCCCCAGCAAGACAGACAGGGGTTCGGTCCTGAAAGTCTCAGGTTGTGTATTTCAGGATCTGATTTTATGTAACGCAGCCATACGTGGCATAGCAACGCTGAGCTGGGCTGTGGCAGTGCTCCTCTGGGAACCCGCTTTTCCCGGGGTTTGTAATGAACCCGGCGCCGGGCAAAAGCACACCCTCCCCGTCCCTCACTGAAGGCTGTGCTGTGGCTGAACGACTTATGGGTGTTTATCTGCAGAGTATGGGTAAGTAGCCTTTTTTTACCCATTTTATTATTTTCCTATTTTCAAAAGGAAAATAACAACTCGGAGGAAATTTTAAAAGGAGCAAGAAGACTTGTGAGTGATTTTCACTTGCACTGCTGCTTGGAAATCAGTCACAGGATTTTCCAGATTTATGATGCTGACTTGGCTGTGGGTCCAGCAACGAATTTGCAGCTGCAAACTGAGTAAGAGAAAGCAAACTGCCCCTCACGAAACAGCAGCAGTGAGCCTCACACTTTATTATTTTCACGCGTGCAATCGACCCTCCCAATAATATCCCTTTTTTTTTCCAGAGGGGGAAACCAAGGGTCAGAGAGGATATGCAATTTTTCACACAACTAACAGGCTGGAGTACCAGCCCAGGTCAGCTTGACTCAAAGGCCCACACTTTTTCCTTTGCATCCCACTGCCTTGTGCCTTGTAGCATTTACTGACTTTCGGCACACTTAATTGTTCCATGCATGTTCAGCAAGCATTAGCACAAGAAGAACAAGAGACAGATGTTGTGTCCTTGCCCAGCTGCAATATGTGCCATCTACTGAATGTCTACTGGGTGCCAGATCCTCAAAGGACCTTTGCCTATGGTTTCAAAAACCCAGAGATAATAAGTACCTGCACATGTCCGTCACCTCCCGTCCATCACCCATGACAGATAGCCATAAGTGATTCAGCCACTCTTTACTCTGTCCCCAGACACAGCCTCAGCGTCTTTCTTAACACCATGCTACAGGAAGCCACTGACAAACAAAGGGGTGTTAGTATAAGAGGCTTAACCGGATGTGCTGGAGCCAGCTCATAGCTACTCACAAGAGCAGATTGTGCGTCCCTTTTCCCAATTCTGTAACAGGATGTTCTCAGAGGCAGTGGAATCTGTTTGTTCAGGTCTCAGAAGTTTGTTTAAGGTTGGGATTTTTGCTGATTTTAGCACCCACTCCTACCAAATATAGCTGCTGCATGCCATCTCTCTGTCACATTCTTTCTTTCCACGAACACTCATGAACACCTGCAAATAACTCCAGAAAGGCCCTTTGAGTCCCAGGGTCTAGCAGGGCATGCTGAAGTGGTGATAGAGGAAGGGTCAAAGAAAGCCTAATAATAATAGCTAAACATTTGTTAGGCAATTATTATGTGCCACTTACTATTCCAAACATTCATGTAGTTGTCTCATTTAATCACTGTAAGGGAAATAGTATTATCATCATCCAATTATTTAGAAGGAAAACATGCACAGAGAGGTAAAGCCATCTGCCCAAGAGAACACAGCAAGTAAGAGGCAGAGGAAGTCATAAATCTAGGCAGCTGGCTTCAGGGCCCACATTCTTTACCACTTGATAGAGGAGGGTTTGCCTGAACTAGGTTTTGATGGATGAGTAGGAGTTTGTTTGATAGACAAAGGGAACATGAAGAACTTTTGAGCTCAAAGGCAGAAAAGTACATGTCTGTTTTTGGACACTTAATAGGAATTTTGGATAAAGGAGAGAATGTGTGCAAAATGCTTAGCTGGTGCCTGGCCCATAGTAAACATGTTACTTGCTATTATCATTGATGTAGAGGGACCCGAGGATGGAATTCATCCCTGGGACAGCAGCTTTCACAGCACTCTGAGTCACAGTGGGGGAGAGGGGGTGGGGGAGAGACACAGGAGCAGAACCCAAAGCAGCCCACTCCCAAGGGTAATTTTTGGAAACCTCAGGTTTTTGTTAAAAAGTCATGCAAATGTTGCTTTCTCTTTCACAATCTATTTACATTTGTTATAATATAAAATGATGTCTTAAAGCTTCTTCCACGGAGTGAGAGTGACAACATAAGATGATATGTCCCTTTCCCCCATGTGCTGTTTCTCACCCTCGGCACCGCTGACACTTGGGCTCAGATAACCCCCTGGTGCAGGGTCTCTGTTCACACGTGACTACCCAGCAGTCTTCTTTTGTTCTTGGCCCGTCATAATCACAGAGAGCCTTTTTCTTTCCTTTTTCTAAAACTGATTTATTTACTTCATTGAAGTGTACTTGGTACGTAACATTGTATAATTTAAAGGTGTGCACTAAGTTGATTTGATGCAAACAGCTCTACCGTGTCACATCATTGTCATCTCCTTTTGTGGTGGGAACAATTAAGGTCGTCTGTTAGCAACTTTGATGAGGACACTACAGTACTGCCGACTAGAATCACGGTTCTGTGCATTGGGTCTCCATTGTCTACCCACTAGTTGCCAGTTTATACATTATACTGCATGTCCCCACTTCCCCCACCCCCGCAGTGACCCCATAACCACGATGCCTCTCTCTGCTTTTCCTGATGTTAATGTCCTGAGAAATTGTTTCTGCTCAAGGGAGCACGCCAGGGTCCAGGTGTGAGTGGCGGGCCAGCTCCTAGCACCACCAAGCCTGTGCTCACAGCACCAGGAAAATCGATCCTAGATGTCAGGGGCTGTTTTTCTCTTTCTCAAAACTGAGACAAAAAAGATCAAGCACCTTGTCCAAAATCACAAAGCTGGTGAAATAATGGAGTGAGGGTATAAGTCCAAACAGCCTGGCTCTAGAAGGTGTGAGTCAGCCACTGCGTCACTGTGCCTCTCTCCCTGGCTATTGCAGGACCCAACAACTGTGAAGAAAGGAGAACATACATTGCCTGACATCTGCTCTTCCTCCTCTGAATCACGTCCCCTTGTATTCGTTTCCCAGGCCTGCATAACAAATGTCCCAAACTGAGAGGCTTAAAACTGTAGAGACTTACTCTCTCACAGTCTGCAGACGGAAGTCAGGAACCAAGGTGCCAGTGGGACCATGCTCCCTCTGAAACCTCCAGCGGAGACTCCTTCCTGCCTCTGCCAGCTTCTGGGGACACCAGGCATTCCTTGGCATGTGACAGCATCATTCCAGTCTCTGTGTGTCTTCACATGGCTGTCTCCCCTCCTGTCTCTGTGCATCTTCTCTCATAAGGACACCTGTCATATTGTATTAAGGGCCCACCTGACTCCAGTATATGACTGCATGTTAATGACATCTATAAAGGCCTATTCCCCAAAGAGGTGACATTCGTAGGTACCAGGGGTCAGGACTTTATCATATGAAGGGGGGACGATTTAATTTGTGACAACCCTTACAATCGATGCTCTCCATTTTACAGAATCAGGTATGGATGGAGTCTCAGAAAGGCTTAATCACTTGGCTGGGTCACACAGCTGGGACATAGCAGAGCCCCAGGACCTGGACTCCTCATCGCCCCCTTACAATCTCAGACAGCCACACCCCCGGAAGTCAGATGTCGAGGGGACAGAAGGCTGGTGGGCACAGCTTCCACGACCAAAATTTGTTTGTTTTGTTTTGTTTTTCAAGAGTTCCCTGCAGGGGAACAACATGCCCCAGTGTGGAAGTGTGGAAGTGTGGAAGTGTGGAAGACACACCCAGAGTCACCAGTGCAGCCACCAGCCGTCCCAGAAGGAAGCGGGCATGGACGCCTGAGGCTGATGAACCACCACCTGCTTTTCCGAAGATTCCCAGTGCTCACGTTTGCCGCTGATACGATTCGATTAGGAATCACGAAATGTGTAAATCTTGGCATTCCTATTGCTCCATAAAAGAAACAAAGTATTCAATGCAGACACATTTCCTTAAATGTTAGCAGTTTTGTTTCCATTTTCTCCAGATATGACGGCAATCTTTTATAACCAGCCCTTGGCAGATGACAGATGCCAGGCCATTGTGAGGGGTGTGGGGAAGTCACAGGGATCCCAGGGAGAGGGTGTGAAGAATCAGCATAATTACCATTATTATTATAATAATGGCTTTCTTTGGTGTGGTCCTCTATCATTCATATTCCTCCTCAGCTCCCTACTCCCTTCTCCCACCCTGCCACAGCTGCCTCAGCCAAGTTCAGCAAAACTCCATTTTCCACATGTTGCTTTCCTGCCTGTGGAGATGGAGCCCAAAAACCTGTCCCAGCACGAGATGGGATCTAAACAGGCTAATGGGGAGAGACAGCCACAGTAAAGAAGTTCAGTGAAAAAGAATAAAGCAAGTGAATCCTTAAAATATGACAAAGCCAAATGCCTGCTTTCAAACCCCTGCATTGGCACCTCCACGTTGTGTGACCGTGGGCAAGTCATTGAGCCTGTGCGGGATTCGGTTTTCTCATCCCCAGAATGGTGGTGGCAGCACCTTTCACAGATAGTGTGAAGTGTGTGCATTTGTGTAAAGTACCCACATGGCAGCTGGCACACAACCAACATTCACTAGACTTGCCTCATGATTTTGTGCTCCTTCCTCAGCGAACTGAAAGCCAAAGCATGGGACCACCCTGGCTCAGGAGCCAGCACAGTCCAGGTAGTGAACCTGCACCCTGGCAGGGCCACTTCACCTCTGGCCTGTGAACAGATGACTCGCCAAGGCAGAGGAGGTTGGTGGCAGGAGCACGGGGACACAATAAGATGGCCTGGCTTCTAGCACAGGGTGAAAACGTGGCCTTCGACCTCTGCTTTAACAGGCCCTGACCTCGAGTTCCCATTTGGTCAAGTGTAGCAGTCAGGAGTCACCTCACCTGTGTTCATATCCCAGCTCTGCCACTTACAAGCTGTAAGACTACAGGCGAGTCACATGGTTTCTCTGGGTCCTCATCTGTCAAATCAAAATAAAATGAATGTGTCACATTAGAGCTGTGCTTATACAGTAGCCACCAGGAAAATGTGGCTATTTAATCTTAATTCGTTAAAATTAAAGAAAATTTAAAATGCTGCCCCTCAGGTGCACCAGCTACATTTGAAGTGCTCAGCGGCTACATGTGGCTAGCATCTGCCATATTGGGCAGCACAGATACAGAGCATTTCCATCCTTGCAGAAAGCTCTGTTGGGCAGCATGGTCTCAGAGGGCTGTGGGGAGGATGAAGCGAACTGATGAATGGGTGGCATTTAGCACCATGCCTGGCAGGAAGTGCTCAATACAAAGTAGCCATGGTACCACTCAAACCTCTGCAAGGTGATGGCCCTGCTGCCTTGGAGCAAATGAGAAAGCTGAGGTTCAGAGGAAAGAAGATAACTTGTTCAGGTTCTCACAACCGATAAAGTAGAACCTTGATCTATATGATTTCAGAAACAAGTGCGTTTTCCACCAGGCAAAGGATCTCTGTGCAGTGGGAGAAGAGATTGGGGATGAGGGGCAGTGAGGATGTAAAAATGCATCAGAGGCTGCAGCTGTGCCCTCAAGAACCAAAGAGAGTGCAGTTCAGTTCACTCTGCCCCAGGGAGCAGACCCTCAACACCATCTCTCCTTCCCCTGGGAATTTTGGCTTCAGTTGTAGGACCTTGAATAGGTCCCACCGACCCCCACCCTGTTTTCTCTTCTGTAAAGTGGGTAGCTTCGAGGATAAAGTGGGATGACATATTTCCAGAAACAGAGCAGATACTGCAGAAATGTTTTTAAATCTGAATAATGACCACCAAGGAACTATATTTCAAGTACAAGCTTTGGATCTGGTCTTACCCAGGAAGGCACGCTTGCCTTTTTGGCTTTCTAATAGAATCAGAAATTTGTTGGGTCTGCACACCCTGAGAAGCAGAAAAGCTCACTGCCTTTTTGAGCTGGAGTGCAGCCCTTTAATTTGTTAATTTGTGCAAATCAGGGTTTCAGAGCTTTGCGAAGATGCAGAACTATCAGAGGTCTATACAGAAACAATCAATTCCTTGATTAAAATCTGACAGCTTAATTAATTAGAGCTTAATAGCTCAACCTTAATTATACTCTACATCATTATTTTATAATATTCATAGATTTCCCATGTGGTTATACACACATGTCTTTTATCAACTGATTACAAATGCCTGAACTTGACCTCCATACTCAGAAAAGTGTCACTGAACATGAAAGTCTTCATTAACAGGAGTGCCAGTCTCAGCAAGGCCTGCTCACAATTGAGAATTCCCTGATTTCAAAGTTCTTTGAGAACCACTGGAAAGAGTTCACTGCGTGGTTTATTTGCTTTTCACGTTGACACTTTTGCAAGTTTTATAAAGTATTAATTAACATCACCGGAGCTACTTTCAACTGAAAAAGATACTCATAGATTTTTTTTTTATCCCAGAGAGTGTGTTGGTTTCTAAACTGGGTGAGAGTTGCAGAAATTCTTTGGATATGGTGTTTGAGTTATTGTAAGAGGGGTGCCATAGAAGCAAAGAAAAGAATTTGAGCCTTGAAGCCATAAAGACGTGGGTGTGAATCTAGGGCACTTTTTCTAGGTTCTTTTTCTGAGATGTAATTGACTTTATATTCATTTCAGGTGTACAACATAGTGATTTGATAACCCTTCTGTACTTTCAATCTGTGTGATCTTGGTTGAGTTTCTTCATTTCTCTGAGCCTCAAGTTTTATAAAATTTTTGTAAAATGACCCTCTTTGTTTGGAAAACAGTAATAATAATTCCTAGTCCTTGGGGTGAAGATGTGAAGTTCAAGGGGACAAATAAAGTGCCTGCCACATAGTAAATGCTCAATAAATGTTACCTGGTAAACCATCAGCTGTTGCGAAATGATGTTCTGTCCAGTTGCCAATGGAGACCACGTGGTGGGAGGGAGGTGATACTTCTTCCTTTGATGGCTTCTGGAGAATGATCTGGTAAAAGGGTTGTCAAACCTGGCAACCATCGCATTCCGCCAAATAAGCCAATTCTTCCATGGCTGTCTTTTGGGCTTTGTGAGGAGTGGTGCAAAACCTTCCCAGAAGTTTCCAGAACAGTCTCATGAGCCTGACCTAGAGCAGAAGGTCCTACACTTTGAATTAAGATACAAGCCTCTAGTCATGACTTCATGTTGGCTGGGGTTAAGCCAATCCCTTGCATCTCAGGAACTCGGCTTTCTTATGTGTAAAAGAGGCTAGCGGCATTCTTCCAAAGACCCGCTCCTGTTATAGGGTCACCTGGAATGTCTATTTAAATTGAAATATAACACACAGTATCTATGAGATATACACACACACACCAGGTAATGGCTATTTTGTCATAGGGCTTTTTTTTAATATACTGATCTCTGGACCTCAAAGACACTGACTGAGCAAGGCTGAAGGTATCTATTTTTTCTTAATCATCTATTTTTCTTAATTTTCCAAAGAATCCTAATGGGCAGCCAGGCTGGGAAACAAATAGGATTGCCAGCCTCTAGTTCCCCACATGACTGGACGTCCTGACTCTGACTCTTTTCCTGCGACGGAAGCCACACAATATCGCCCTCCTTTCCCTCAGCTCACAGCATCTGCCAAGTGAGTGTGATAAGGAAATACGCTGAGATGCTGAAAAAGGCAAAAACGATTTACTGACAGTCTCCCACTCCCTGAGCTCTGTGATTAGACACCTCTCTGATTCTTTTGCCAGTCCTGGTTATTGTCAATATTAACCTTGCTCATAATTGACATTATGGAAAATCTACCCAACACAATGGTCATTTCCAGAAATTAGATTTGCTCTCATTGGTGGGGGATTATTTTCCTTCCCAATATTATTTCCCATTAATTTTGAAAAGCATTTTTACTGGATTTTTTTCCATTATTTCCCCAGCATGGACCTAATAGCGACCAAGAAGCACTTTAAAAATTCCATTAACTTTATCTAATGGAAATTCTCACAATATCAGAATTGCCAAAGGTCTTTTTTATTCTGGAGTTAACCTTGGGGAGCTTTAAGATGTTCTCTGGGGCATGCACAGAGGACTGCAGAGATCTTTCATTTCTATGTCCTTGGAGAGCTTGGCACGCTTGGCTAAGTATGAACTGCTCATTCCTAATTTGTTTCTCTGGATGAATATTGATTTGACTCCTGTTGTGTTTTACAAATGCACACCAACCTCCAGCAATGTGGGTCATTGAGGGTTTTTGTTTAATATTCAATTTTGAGCAACTGGAACTCACACAAAAAAAATTTTTTTTGGTCACTTTACCTGTTGCTCCCCCAGATGTCTTAGTTAAGAATGTCATATATAGAAAAGTCATCACCGTGGCTGTTCAGCAATGCAGGACTACTTTCCTTGTGCTCTTCTGGGTATCTTCAGAATCCCTTGGAGGTCAAGCTTGGAGAAGCTTCCAAGGGGAGCTGCTCATTTGGAACCCAGCAAATTCAATGATCTCTCTGGTTCTGTAGCAAAGCTGTCTAGGTCAGCATTTCTGAAATATTTGTTCTTTGTGCTTTTGTGCTGGTTCAGCCAACACTTGGGGACATCTGGCATGCCTTTTTACCTTTTTCAGCCTGCTCCATATTTACCAGGCAGCCATCCCTGCTGCGCATTGAAGAGAACCTACATAGTTCTGAGCAGTATCTCTGGTGCCTAGATGTTAGCAGCCCTTTGGTTTGAGCAGAGGTTTTTAAATAATTGTCAAAGGCACTTTATTTTAAGAATCCAAAAAATATATATATAAAAAGATAAGATCCTTAAGGGCCAACATGTTTGATTTAAAGAAGGGGGTGGGAATCCCACAGTATTGGCTTCTCTCCTCTTTCCCGTCAATGCTCCATTGCCTGTCACAATGGCCATGTTGTCTGGGTGATGGGAGGGATTTAGCAAAGAGGCCACGGTAAGGAGAAGGCATTGCCTACCTTGCCCACCCCCAACCAACCTACTGGGAAGCATTGAGAGAACTGTGAGTTTTGTAAGAGCCTGCAAACCATCCCCCAGGGACCTCAAGGAGGTCTCAACTGTTGGGCAGAGGCAGGGAATTCCAGCACCAGTAGCAGACTGTAGTGCTGTGTGCATTTCCAAAGTGGAATAAACCAGATGTTGATGGCACACAAGACTGCACAGGCAAGAAGGAAGCAATGAGACAGGTGTCAGGAATTGGAGAGGAAGCAGCACATGGAAACACCCCTTTTCTGATCGGCACTAGGGAAGTGAGAGGAGTCAGCCATGCTGAGCCGAGCCTGATGCCAAAAGCCTCAGGTTGGGGTCGAATGACAAACCATCCACTTTGCCTGGGATAGAGTGATTTCATAGGATGCCAGATTTTCAGTTTTAAAATCAGTAAAACTCCCATAAAACAGGATTGATTTGGTCACCCTAGGTAGGGGAGACAGTTTAACATAGTTACTAAAGCATGGACTTTAAAGTCAGGCACCACGGGTTTTCATCACACCTGTGGGAGCTAAGTGACCACGGGCAGGCTGCTTCACCTCCCATTTTCTGTGATGTGGGCATGACTAAGTTGTCCCACTCAGAGGCTGTAGTGTCAGGGAGCAAAATTTGCCATCCCAAGATGTGTATGTTTGGCATGAGGATTATTCTAGGCTCATTATTTTAGGAAACAAAAGACGCAGAAAGAATATTTGACCTTCATCCTAACTGCCTAAAAGAATTTAGATAGACAGCTTCCAGCCAAGGTGGAGGCGTAGGTAGATATGCTTCACTTCCTCACACAACCAAAAGAAGGATAACAACCAATTTAAAAACAAAAACATCCAGTACTACCAGAAAATCAAACTGTATGGAAATCCCACAACCAAGGAGTTAAAGAAACAGTTATCCAGACTGGTAGGAGAGGCAGAGACAGGAAGCCAGGGAGGAGAGGACACATGGCATAGTGGCAGTTGGCAGACCAGGGAGGTGGTGGCTGGTGGACCAGGATATCCCACATTTGCATAAGGATAAGCCAGAAGGAACAGCTGGGGAGTGAGACAGCACAACCCAGGGTTCCAGCCGGGGAAAATAAAGCTTCAAACCCCCTGTCTGTAAAAACCTGTGGGGGTTGTGGCAGCAGGAGAAACTCCCAGTCTCACAGGAGAGTCCGTTGGAGGGGCCCACAGGATCCTAGAATGTGTACAAGCCCTCTCATCTGGGAATTAGCACCTGAAAGGGCACAATTTGCTTGAGGGAAGTGAGGAAAGTGACTGAAAGCAGGGCAAGAGCCAAGCAAGCAGCATTGTTCCATCTCTAACCTCTCCCCCATATACAGTACCAAAATTTGGCAAAGTGGATTACCCCACCCTGGCAAATACCTAAGGCTCCGCCCCTTACAACATAACAGGTGCACCAAGACAAAGAAATATGGCCCAAATGAAAGAACAGATCAAAACTCCAGCAAAAGAACAAAGTGACCAGAAGATAGCCAACCTATCAGATGCAGAGTTCAAAACACTGGTAATCAGGATGCTCACAGAAATAGTTGAGTATGGTCACAAAATAGAAGAAGAAGTAAAGACTATGCATAGTAAAATAAAGAAAAATATACAGGGAACCAACAGAGAAGGGAAGGAAACCGAAACTCAAATCAACAATTTAGAACAAAAGGAAGAAATAAACATTCAACTGGAACAAAATGAAGAAACAAGAATTCAAAAAAAATGAGGAGAGGCTTAGGAACCTCCAGGACAACTTTAAACATTCCACATCTGAATCAGAGGGGTGCCAGAAGAACAAGAGGAAGAGAAAGAAATTGAAAACTTATTTGAACAAATAATGAAGGAGAACTTCCCCAATCTGGCAAAGGAAAGAGACTTCTAAGAAGTCCAGGAAGCTCAGAGCATCCCAAACAAGTTGGATCCATGGAAGCAAACACCAACTACATCATAATTACATTAGCCAAGATTAAAGATAAGGAGAGAATCTTAAAAGAAGCAAGAGAAAAGGAGACAGTTACCTACCAAGGAGTTCCCTTAAGACTGTCAGCTGATTTCTCAAAAGAAATCTTGCAGGCAAGAAGGAGTTGGAAAGAGGTATTTGAAGTCATGAAAGGCAAGGACCTACATCCAAGATTACTCTATCCTGCAAAGCTATCATTTAGAATGGAAGAGCAGATAAAGTGCTTCCCAAATAAGATCAAGTTAAAGGAGTTCATCATCACCAAGCCCTTTTTATATGAAATGTTGACGGGACTTATCTAAGAAAAAGAAGAATATCAAAAATATAAACAGTAAAATGACAACAAACTCACAACTATCAACAACCAAACGTAAAAAAAACAAAAATGAACTAAGCAAACAGCTAGAACAGGAACAGAATCACAGAAATGAAGATCACATGGAGGGTTATCAGCAGGGAGGGGAGAGAATGGGGGAAGAGGTACAGGGAATAAGAGGCATAATTGGTATGCACAAAATAGACAGTGGGAGGTTAAGAATAGTATAGGAAATGTAGAAGCCAAGGAACTTATATGTACAACCAACAGACAGGAACTAAGTGGGGGTAGTGGAATGTTGGTGGGAGGGGTGTGTAGAGCACAGGGGAATAAAGGGGAGGAAAAAAATGGACAACTGTAATAGCATAATCAATAAAATATACTTAAAAAGAAAGAATTTAGATAGAGGACCTGCTTCAGAAAGGAGAGGCAATCATAGATAACTATCATATAATATGAACTAGGATGCGATAGGGAGGAACCTAGCAACATCTAGCAATTCCTCTCTGTGTCCCATTGTCTCTCATTGCATGGCAAACATTTGTTTATGAAACATTTGCTCATCTTCCTTTGAACTGCCTTTCTTTTCTTTGAAGTCCCACAACACTACACCCTTCTCCTTAGCTCAAAAGGGATATAAGCCTCATTTTGCCTGAATGTCTTTGGAATCTCTCATGCTTATGAGGATTTCCCCACACATATGTAATTAAATTTTATTTTCTCCTGTTAATGTGTTAATTCTTAGACCAGCCAGAAGAACTTAGAAGGGTAGAGGGAATTTTTTTCTTTTCTCCCTAGCGGTAGTAAGATAAAAATTAATAATGCACACAAAGTGTATAACGTAGGGCCTGGAGCAGAGTAAGCATTTGGTATGTTTTCATTCTCATCATTCTGAAGTAAGCCACCAGGATGCATTCTGAATGCCTACCATGCTAGAAGGTGAGAATCAAGCCTTTATGTGGGAATGCAACAGGACAATGAGAGACAGAAAAATCAAAAGGCCGTGAACAAAAGCAAATCTGTGCTGAGACTGGACCTCATAGAGATGAAGAGGAGCAGAATTTGCCACCCCGAAATATGCTTCTGTGACATAAAGATTATTTTAGGCTGATTATTTTCAAGAAACAGCAGACACAGGAGAAGCTCTGAAAACCAAGTAGAAGTTAACCCTTTTGTAAAAGAAATTTATATTTATAAAGGAAATCTGCATTTGTAAGGGTGTCTCTCTCTCCGTACCAGGGAAAGAAAGATGTCTAAATGTCTAGAAACATTTATCAATGGAGATAAAATGACTAATATCTGCAAAACGACCTTACCCTTGATTGTTTTGCTTCTTCTGGTAACCTCCCAGAACTGCCCTCCCCCAACCTCTCAACATCTTCCTTTGTCTTTAGCTGGAGATGGTATTTAAGGTGGTAGCTTGGGCCATTTCAGGGAGATATTTGGTTTTTTCCAGGTATCTCCCATGCATTCAGGAAGTATACATGTTACTAAACTTCTGTTTGTGTTTCTCCTGTTAATCTCTTTTATTTCAGTGGGGCTTTCAGCCAAGAACCTAGAAGGATGGAGGGGAAATTATTTTTCTTCCCTCCACAACAGGTTATACTGTATACCACTGTAGGGTAAGTGGAGGCAGTCTGGCTTCCTCACCCAGGTGTCTGGGTAACTGAGGGAAGCAGTGTTCCCACAGCCTTGGAGAGGCCTGATAACCAGTGTTCTCTTAGTCTTGAGACTGGGTCTGATAAATTGTTCCCATAACATGAAGTGGGCTCGTGTATGCAGAGTTATGTTATGTTATGTAATGTTCTGGCAGTTCTCCACCTGTGTTCCCCTCTAGTATTTAAGCAGGTAGAGACTCCCTACTGGGGGGCGGTGATGATGGGAGACACACAAGGGGACAGGTGCCACGATGGATGTCACTCTGGGGAGCAAGTGCCACAACATGAGACATTCAGATAGACTCGCAGCTTGGAGTGTGCATGGCTCACCCACCCATGAATAAAGGCATGCCAGACATCCCAACGGCTCCGTGAATATTTTTCCGTCTGCACAAATACCACGAACCTTTCTGGCCTTGAAGGGTGGCAACACAACCACTAATTAATCTTCATTAAGTCCCTCCTAGCTGCCAGGCAGTTCAACAAACATTGAGTGCCTATTGCAATAGCTTGCTTGCACTGATTGCTCCCATTAATGTTCTCCCTGCTTCCATGTCTTTCCAATGTGACCGAGGCTCCTCCCATCAAGAGGTAGTCTAGTTTCCCAGCAGCTTTGTCCAGACTGGCCTTATCACCTAATCGGGCCAATAGAATGCAGTGGACTTGACAGTATTCCAGTTCTGAGCTGAGGCCTTAAGAAACTCTGCAGGTTTCAGCTGTCTCTCTGGGGCAAGCCAAGGCTAGCCTCTGGAGGCTGAGAGAGCCTGTGGAAGAGAACCAAGCGACTTCAGCCAACAGCAAGCCAACCTCCAGAAAAAGCCACCATGCTGATCCACAGCTGACCACAGACAGACCCATGAGGGAACCCCCTGGGAGTAGAACTGACCAGCAAAACCCCCCTAAACTTGCCAACACACAGACTCACGAGCAAAAACAAACATTTATAGTTTTTAAGCCACTAAGTTTTGAGATGATCTGTTACACAGCCATAGCTATCCAATACACTAAAGAAGTAGCCAGTGTTTTTAATAAATTGTTTTTACCCTTGCAATTAAGAGTTATAATTCCCTTTGTTATAGGAGGTTTTATGACAGAAAGAAAATAAAAAAGACTTGCCTGAGATCACTCATCTGCTGAGTCCCAGAGCCAGAACTGAAACTAGCTTCATTTAATTCAAAACCCATCTTTAGGTGCCTCACATCAGGCTACCCAAAATGATGCCAAATCTGCCAATATCCAACATTGTCTCCATGTTTCAGGAGAGCTAATAGGCAGGTCTGGATATCAGCTACCAACCAGACTCCTCAACGTTCAGGCCAACCAAACAGGATCCCAGCCCAATAGGAAATCAGTGTCTCCTGAGAGCGGGGGCAGAATATTAAACCTCATAAAAGACACTACAGTGTTCAGAACAATGAGAGATATGAGAATCTGCAGAGCTGGAGTTGCCAAAGCGAGATTTATTGAAGATAAACAAAACCCATTTGCAGTAGATAATCCTTTATCTGATGGGCAATACAAACTTGTAAGCAGGGGGTTATTCGGAAAAAGATAAAGACTCAGTAGACATTCTCGCTCAGGGGGCTTTACTTCCTTGGTTTATTTTAAACATCACAAGAGAAAGTAAGGGCTGTCTTTTCACTTCTGTCACAGCAACCACAGACTAAAGAATTCTGAGCAGTAAGGTCCCACTGGGAAGCTTCCAAACTCGTAAAAAAAAATTTTTAACCCATTTAATCAAATGGAAATGAAATTTCAGAGCATAACAGAGTAGCTCCAATAAGAGATAAATAGACACTCTCTGAAGCTTGTTAAGCAGGTTGGCAAGAAGTCAGGGGTGTCTGTATACACATTTCCTCATTGTTGTAAGTCACTGCCCACACTCACACACACATATTTAAACACAGGAATACAGACAGGCCTTACACAGGTAAACACAGAAATCCATCTGCCTATACTACACAGAGAGAACATGCATGTGCTCACTGACACATCCAGTCACAGACTTCGTGTGCACACATACAAACACATACAGGGGCATAAATAATCACAAAATGTACAATGCCCAGCACACACAAAAATATACATGCAGAAACACATACATGCTCACAGAGAGACATACACAGTCTCTTAAGCAAAAGCACATGGGCTTACCTGCACATGGGCTTACCTACACATGCAAACATGCTCACTCCTGCATGCTCCCACATGCACTTAACCTCATCACCCCCACACAGGCAGAAGAAATCTTCCTCCTACTGGCAATGGGGGTAGCCTTCCAGGATTTGTCTTCAGAATTAGAGCATTTTACCTGCAAATACTGCCAGGAAAGAATCTTCCAACTGATTCTTTGACCTCAACAAGAAAGCTCAGCTCCCTCTGGATCCTACGGCTGGTTCTGACCTCAGAAAGAAGGAATCTAAAGAGCCCTGAGCCAACTGCTGGGACTAATCATTGAGTCAGCACTTTAGGCTCGCCTTTGGGAAATTATGCCTGTGCCCTCTCCTTAAACTGAAATAGAAGCAAAAACAGCAGTGTTGACAAGGAAGACCACAGTTCAAATCCTGCCTCTGCTACTTCCTAGCTACTTGAACTTAGGGCCTGTTACATAAATATGCTGAACTTCAGTGTTCTCAGTTGCAAAATGAGGACAGTGATTCCTACTCAACAGAGATTTTTACGGATTAAAGGTGTGTAAGTGCTTGATTCAGTACCTGGCTCATAGTTGGTGTCAGTAATTGCTGGGAGAGGAAGAGGGTATTTTCAAGGTCATGTGCTCCTCCATTGAAAGACTTTGGTTTTTGTTTCTTCTTCCTCCAGGTATAACATAAACTAAGGCTACTTCACATTTATATTCCACAGCTTTTTATGCATCAGTATTACATATTTTATCTAAATGATCCCTTTTTCTTTAATTCTCTCCATGTAAATGTCTCTGGTATGAACAAAAGCGAATTTCTTCTTCTGTCCTTGGGCATCATCTTTTCTGGGGGACCATGTATCTGGTGGTGATCATTAAAACCATTCAGCAAACTGATTTTGTTAAACCCAGATTCTCTTTATAGGCAGTATTTCAAGACCCAAATTCTCCTAAAAGAAAAGAAGAATTAAAAAGCTGCCATGTCAAAGTCAGAACAAGACATTATTCCTACAAAGAAACCTGTATTTAAAAAGTGGAACTTGAAGTGGCCAACTTTGAGTTTTTGTTGCAACGCTCATTCATTCAACACCACAAACACTTCTGAGCACCTACTATGTGCTAGGCATCATGACTGGAATCCAGTTTACACAGATACAGCATCAAGTACAATAGCAAAGTACATAAATAATCACAATTCAACATGGCCGGAGAAATTACTTGCAATGTATTAATTTTTTTAAATGTGCAAGGTAAAGACCAGAGGAAGGAATAATTAATTCTGCAGCAGAGAGGTCAAGAAGGTTTGGGAGGTGTGTTATCTTTGCTTGCCCAGAATCACTTCCTCTGTTTATTTGTATCAGAATCCCTGTCTCCTTTGGGGAATTCCCCCTCCCCAGTTACATGCAGTCTTTCTGAGCTCTCAATCAGGTGTCATTCCCAGGGGGGGTGGGCACTTGACTCAAGTCTAACCCATCAGTTTCTCCTGCCTGGGAATATTAAGCAAAGTGATTAGGCAAAGTGATGGAGAAGCAACAAGTAGTTGGCAGCTGGAAGTGACTCATCTCTTTGCTTAGATTCCCCAGAACCACCCTAGCTCTGTTCTTCTGGATATTCTACTCTACAGTCTTCCAATACATTTATTTATTTTTTCTCATGTTATACAGAGTTGAATGATCCTCAACAAAGGTACAGAAATCTCCAGGGAGAGCAATCTGACTTGGGTTTTGAAGAATGAAAAGGAGCTCACCGGACAGTGAAGGGGAAGAAAGGACAATGAGACTAGTTCACAGGTGTGAAGGCACCAGGTGAAACACCATGTAGCACATTAGGGTAGGAAATCAGCATGGCTGCAGAACGCAAGACAGGAATCACATGCAACCTGAAGATGAAGACCACTGACCTCCGTATCCCCAGCACCCAACACAGAGCCTGGCACACAGAAGTGCTCAATAAATATTTGTGGAATGAATGAGTGATGGAATGACAGAAACAAGGCCAGATAGAGAGTCTAACCCACATTGGACTTTGCAATACGGGGGCACAGTGGAACCACCAAAGATCTTCTTAATTAGGTAAGAGACATAATTCAGAAATAAATTCTTTAAATATATATTTTTAATTATGTGACATGATGGAAGTGTTAGCTAATGCTATGATGATAATCATTTTGAAATATATAGGTATATCAAATCAACACATCATATATCTTAAACTTACATATTATAACTCAACAAAGCTGGAAAAAATAAAATAAAATGTTCATTTTTAAATCCAACTCTGGTTCCTGAGTGAAGAACAGATTGAGCATGATGTGGGCTGAAAGCAAAGATCCCAATTAGGAGGAAAGCAATGGTGGCCTGAAATTGCCCCTGGCAGAGGGGATGAAATTGACAGGTCTTGGTGATTGTTTGGATGTGGGAGGAAAAGGGGAGGGAAAATGCAAAGATGACCCAAAATTTCTCTCCCCGGTGGGTGACAGTGCCATTCACTGGCAAATGGAGCGTGAGAAGAGAAACAAGTAGGGCAGAAAAATGAAGAGTACAGCGTGGACCTGTTGGGTTTGAGGCTTCTCCAAAATGGCCAAGATAAGATGCAGGAGGTTTACAGCTCAGGAGAGTAGCTGGGGCAGATAGAGTTTGGGATCCACCAGCATCCTGATCAGAATCTTCGCTAGGGGTCTCTGGGTCCCTAAGCCTGCATGCAATGTTACATATGCATATACATTTTTTCTGGAGAGAAGATCCAAGTCCTGTGTCACTCTCTGTAATGAATCTGTGCTAGAGAAGGGTGAAGAAACACTAACAGAGATGACGCACGGAGCCACAGGTGTAGATGAGTTTTCCCAGGGGTCAAGTAGTGGTTAGCGTTCTCCAGAGAAACACAAATTCATATGTTGAAACCTAACACCCAATGTGATGGTAATAGGAGATGGGGCCTTTGGGAGGTGATTAAGTCATGAGGGGGAAGCCCTCATGAATGGGATTAGTGCCCTTATAAAAGAGACCCCAGAGAACTCCTTGTCCCTTCCACCATGTGAGGACACAGTGAGAACATGACTGTCTATGAACCAGAAAACAGGCCCTCACCAGACACGAAATCTGCCACAGCCACGGTCTTGATATTCCAGCCTCCTGAACTGTGAGAAAAGAATTTACATTGTTTATAAGCCACTCGGGCTATGGTATTTTGTTATAGCAGCCCAAACAGACTAAAGCAAGAACCAATAGAATATGATGATGATGATGATGGTAGGTAGAGAGATAGACAGACAGACAGAGACAGAAAGAGCAAGACACAGAGAGAGAGTTCAAGGAATTAGCTCACATAATTGTATGAGCTGGCAAGTCCAGAATTGGTAGGGCAGGCTGAAAACTCTGGCAGAATTTCTATGTCACAGTCTTGAGGCAGAATTTCCTCTTCTCCAGGGATCTGTTTTAGATCTTAAGGCCTTTAGCTAATTGGATGAGGCCTCCCCAAAATAATCTTAAAGTCAATTGATTTAAGATGTTAACCACAGACATTAACAAATACTTTCACATCCCTCACTGCTGTGGCTCAGTGGATTTAGTGCTGCCCTACTGAACCACAGGATCACTGGTTCCATCCCCAGTCAGGGCACATGCCTGGGCTTCAGGCCAGGGTTCCAGTAGGGGGTGTGCGAGAGGCAACCACATACTGATGTTTTTCTCCCTCCCTTCCCCTCTCTTTAAAAATAAAATAAAACAAAATAATACCTTCACAGCAACAGCTAGGTTACTGTTTAATTAAATAACAGGGTACCATAGCCTAGCCAGATTGACACAGAACAACAGCCATCATGGTCAGCTAGTAGAAATTTGTCTGTCAACAAAAGTAACAGTGGACTCCAGACTACAGCCACAATGGCACAGAAAACAGAGAAGGATTTCCTATTCTCATCCCTGATGTTTGTTTCCCTACTAACATCCAGGAGCTTAGGCAAGCTTAGTGCACACTGTGGGCAGTACTTGCCAAGCTGTGTCGGGGATTCTTATCAAACAGTAGGTGTGGGTCCTGCTGCCTGCTGCCACCCTCAAGGCAAAATCCCAGAGACAAAGGTTTGGTGAAAAAGGAGAGGAGTCTTTTATTCAAGAGCTACACAATTTTGGAGTAACAGCTTTCTACCTGCATTAGTCACTTAAGCCTATCATTTAAGGCTAAACTTTTTAACTCCTTAGTTTTAGCTTTAATCACTTAAACCTATTGATTAAGGCTAAACCCTTGAACACCTGAGTTGTCCTATCATTCCCCCTGTTAGTTTTTAATTATCTTATTTCTATAGGGTCACTTTACAATCTAAAACAACATAAGATACAAGAGCTACACAATTTTGGGAGAATGGCAGACTTCTGCCTCAGAGCCTGTTCCTTCTAGAACACCCAAAGAACAGTAACCCTGTCACCCTCTGATCCTAGACTGCACCCAGAGTTCTTTCCCATCCATAATCCATCCAAATCACCATCCTTTGGGAAACACAAGCAGCTGAAGCACAATCATCCAGGCATCCTGGAGGAAGAGAGCCCAGGAGCCAGAGAGCCAATCTCTGCCCTTCTTTCATTTTAAATTTTCTGGCCCATAATTCCATGCACTCTGGAGGCGTTCAGCTTCTCAGCCAATCTCATCCTAGACTGTTTACCATTGCCTTGGCAACTGCCTCCAGAGCCCTTTCCTCCCTGGTGATCTGATCAGATCTCTCTGTATCAGGACCAGAGACAGGAATTCATGCTTGGTAAATTCATGAACACAGGACTTGTGGACATCTTCGTTCTTGCTTTCTTTTCAATGAAACTTAAGTTTTCTGATGTTGTTGCAACCCTTCTGAGAGAATGAAATAAAAAAAGAGTATTATAGGCACCTATTTTGGGATTGAGGGACCCCATTTTTTTCTTACACCAGTGCTGGGATGTGGGAGTTTGTTTCCCCACAAATGAGAAAACTAAAAGTCAAAAGGGATTAGTGACTTGCCTGTGATTAAACAGGTTGTAAGTGGCAGGGTGAGATTTGAACCTGGGTCCTCTGCTCTAACAGATTCTGCTATGACAGGTTCCTGGGAGAAACAATAACCTGACAGTGAAAGATTCCATCTCATAGAAAATTTAACAGTGTCTTCCTAATGACAACATCATTGCAAAAGCACAGAGATGAGCATCACCTGTGGCCATGGTGTAGAGAAAACCAAGCCAGTGGGATCGGGGGTTACCATCACACCACCCTTCTGACCCGCAAGTAATTCAGCTGAGGAAATAAGAGAACATTAAAATACAATGCATAGTAACTGCTTGGACATAGTTATATTCTATAAAACCAATACAAACTCTGAATTATTGAACTTGAACCTTGGCTCATGGGGAAGTGCAGGGTTGGGTTCCTGTGAGCCTCTGGTCACAACATTTCCACCAGCCTGTCACTACATCACCTTGTTTTATCTGCATTTCTATTTAAAGCCAGCTTTGTGCTTTGCTCCTTGTCCCTCAGCTGAAGGGAACAGTCACTGCTCCCGCAGCCAACATGGACCGTGGAAGTCAACCTCCAGGTACAAAAAAAGCCACTCCTTGTCTCATAGGGAAGAGTGAGTAAAGAGTGAAGAGAGAGGGGAGATCTCCCTGAAAAAATAGGACACTGGCAAAAATTATATTTTAAGGGTCTTGGGTTCTCTTTTAGTCAGCTTGGGCTGCTATAGCTAAATACCACAGCTTGAGAAGAATAACAACAGACATGTATTTCCCACAGGCTGGAGTCTGGAAGTCCAAGATCAAACTGCAGGTTGGGGGTGGGGGCCAGGAGGGAGAGGAGAAGTCTACGGGAAGGGGAACACTCAGTCTCTCTCCTAATAAGGACACTAATCCCATCATGGGTCCCCACCCTCCTGACCTCATCTAAACCTAATGACTTTCCAAAAGCCCCAACTCCAAATGCCATTACCTTGCAAGGCCAGGCTCCAAAATACAAATTGTGGACGGACACAAACATTCAGTCCATGACAGGCTCAGACAAAAATGTGACAGAAGAGGATAAAGAGCCTCCAGTTCAGAAAGTAAGTCCCGATTACAAGAACTGTTCAAGTTGGAATCAGCTTTCAGAAGACAATCGCAGACGAAAACCCAGCAGGGAGGCAGCTGCCTTTAATGATTTTCGGCTGGCAGACCCCAGATCCAGCCTCAGTCTGGCCAGGAACAAGGCTTGCTTTTTAAATTTTAACAATGGCTTTGAACATCACCTTGAGGCAAAGCTGTAGCACAGGGATGCACCGTGAAGTGCAGCCTTGAAGAAAGTCCTCGGGGCACCGCAAAGATCCTGTGAAATGGCACACACCACCATCACCATCACATCTTGACGACAACTTACATGGGACCTACCCACGTCCGAGCAGTTACTATGCATGATTGCCTCTCAATTCCTCAGAAACGTGAGCTTGTACTTATTGAGGGTCTGCAAGGTGCGTAATACTGTACTAGGTGCCACGTTGCCTCTTTTTGAAATAACCACCCACTGTTATTATCTGCCTTCCCCCGGTGAGAGAACAGAGTCTTGCCCAGGTTAAAAGACTTAACAAGCCAGTAGGCAGTAGAGCAGCATTTCTCCACCTCAGCACTACTGACTATGAGGGAGGCCCAACAAAAACCGAGATTATCTACTGGAGGGCAGGCGCCTTGTAGTACAGGCTCCCCCGACCCAGGTGAGTGTTCTAGGAACCCCTCTGTATCCGTGCACCAGCTGGCCTTGTGCGAAGCTGCATTCGGCTTCAGTGAATTTTTTTGGAAGACTCTTTTTTTTATACTAACTTTATTTAAACTTTATTAAAACTTTATCTTTATGTTTAACTACCATAATTGTAAGTGCAAAACAACTAATTGTTATGAATAATGGGTACAAAACTCTACATTCTGCTTGCAGTGATATAATTATCTTCATTTAGTGATTCTAGGAAAGAGAAAATTGTATTTATTAATATTTGCAGAAGTTTATTACTTTATTTTAGCTTTATTTACACTTACAAAGATTTTTACATTCATTTTCAAAACACTCTTATTTTTTATGTTCATTTAATTTCTTAAAGTATATTTTATGATTATGCTATTACAGTTGTCCCAATTATTTTCCCTCCTTTATCCCCCTACACCCCCCATCCCCCAGCATCCGCCCCCCCTTAGTTCATGTCCATGGTTCATACATATAAGTTCTTTGGCTTCTCTATATCCTATACTATTCTTAACCTCCCCCTGTCTATTTTACGCCTACCAATTATGTTTCTTATTCACTGTACCTTTCCCCCCCACTCTACCCCTCACCCTCCCCACTAATAACCTTCCACGTGATCTCCATTTCTGTGATTCTGTTTCTGTTCTAGTTGTTTGCTTAGTTTTTGGTTTTGTTTTTTAGGTGCAATTGTTGATACTTGTGAGTTTGTTGTCATTTTACTATTCATACTTTTTTATCTTCTTCTATTTCTTAGATAAGTCCCTCTAATATTTCATATAATCATTGAGGTGCCAGAAGGAGAAAAGGAAGAGCAAGATATTGAAAGCTTATCTGAACAAATAATGAAGGAGAACTTCCCCAATCTGGCAAAGGAAAGAGACTTCCAGGAAATCCAGGAAGCCCAGAGAGTCCCAAAGAAATTGGACCCAAGGAGGA